>PKMM01053212.1:0-41376 GCA_002933915.1 Eutrema heterophyllum
AAATATGGATGAATGATAATGGTACTTGGATCACGAAATGTAAACCCATCCAACCAAGTGCGTGTACAAATCAGTGCTTCAACGTTTCTTGGTAGAAAATTTCTATGTTTATTCAAGACATGCACACCAATACTAAATGTAAATTCTGATGCCACTATAGTTATCAGAATGCTTAAAACATCACATGCCATACGAGCTAACTCACCATAACGTTGTGACTGACACTTCCATCATTCTAAAACATCCATATCTTCATAAAACGTCAGTTCCAACCTATCGTCTTCTAAGTATATACTCAATTTAGACATTCCTTCTTCCATAATGGTGCGTTGTTCATACGTTTTGAAATCATATGATAAGCATACCCAAATTTAATAAGACATACGTAATCAAATAGTTAAACTAAAAGTAAATATATAAAGACATATGTAAAGTTCCGGCTTTTCGGGCTAATCCGAGTCCGGCCGGACTAAGTCCAAAAAACACACTAGCCCGAAAGGTCCGATATTTTTGAGCTTATATTTCTAGGTCCGCCCGGTAATGTTCAAGGCTGGGCCGGGCCGGGCTTTAGCCCTAATTAACATCCCTAAATTTTAGTATATTTAAATATATTTTGTCCATGTATTTAAATAAAAATATTTGGAGGAGGAAATGACTGATTGGCGTTTAGGCTGTCAAAAATGTAGAGCCTTTAAAATAAATAAAAGTTTTTTAACTTAAAATTTTGTCAATCATACTTTAAAGTTTAAACTAGATTCTAAACTCGCGCGTCTGCGCATGATAATTTTTTTTGTAATATATAAATGTAAAACGGAAAATAAGAATTAATTTAAGTGTTATTGAGTCAAATATGTTTAATTTGTAATTTTTAAGTTTAGACTGCCTACAATGGACCTGTTGAATTTTTAATTCAACAGCTGAAAAGCTACAATGAGGTGTTGAATTTTTTAATAAATCAAACGTGGATTAATTTGTGTTGATTCTTTTCAACTAGTTGAAATATTAAAAGTGGGACAGAAGTGGGACAGGTGGCATAACTCAATTGGATAGACTAAATTTTCGGTGGACATGGATCAACTTGGACTTTTATTTTTTTTGTTCCACAAACCTTTTTGGATTTAAATTGGAAAGGATGGGGTTTGAGTTTTTTTTTTCTATCTACATATTTGTTTTCTATCTACAATTATTGTATATGAATTTATTATAAAAAAAATTATACCAAAATTCATCATTTTCGTACTCTATAAATAGAGACTTGGTTCATTAGATTTGGACACATAAAAAAAAACCATCTTCTGGACAATATTTTCTATTTACCTTTCATAAACTCTCGTTTTTATTTTTTTCAGTCTTCTCTCAGAAAATGGATCCAAACAATAACCCTTCTAACACCCAAAATTCGTCTAATTACCCTTTTAACTACCCAAATCCCAACAATTATCCATTTCAAAATCCATCTTCCAACCAACCCCGAAATATGCCAAATTATGGTTTTTCACCAAGTTTTTTCATGCCGTCAGCTGTTCCAAACTATCATCCGTACTACGGTTCGGCGATGTCATATTCATCTCAACCACCCCCTTATTTTTCTGCTTCGACGGGTAATGAAATTGTTCCAGACTCTGGAGCAATTGAATTTCCCGGATTTTCTACCCAAATGGCTCTTGGTGGTATAAGTGGTGTTAATGAAGTCACTCCAAGTGCAGACCATTCAACCTCTGCTCCCCGGAAAAGCCCCAAATGGACCACCGAGCAAAATTTGGTGCTACTTAGTGGGTGGATCAAATATGGAACAGACAGCGTTGTTGGCAGAAACCAAAAGAGCGAAGCATTTTGGGGAAACATTGCTAAGTATTGTAATGAGCATTGCTCATTTGATCCTCCGCGTAGTGGAGTTTCGTGCAGAAATCATTTCAACTATGTGAACCAAAAATTGGGAAAATGGATTGGCGCTTACGATAACGCTCAACGTATGCAACGAAGCGGGTGGTCGGAGCAAGATGTATTGGCGAAAGCGCATGAAATATATACAGATGGTGGTAATGGTACTTTCAATTTAATGAAAGAATGGAACGTTGTGCGTGATCAACCACGTTATTGTAGTCAGGTAGGAGGAAATACTGGCTCTGGAAGTAGTGGATCTAAGAGAGCCCATGACAGTGATGCTAGTGACTCCAACTCTGTAGGATCCAGTGCTCGTCCAATGGGGAGGGATGCAGCTAAGAAAGCTAAAAAGAAAGGTAAAGGCGCAGTCTTGGAAGTGGTCAACGAAGATTTTAGTGAATACAAAAAACTGAAGGCGCAAGAGTTGGAACGCTTGGAAAAAATAGCCATGTTGCAAGAGGGGGCAATTCGACAGCAAGAGGAGGCAAACCAATTGATGAAAGAAAAGACTAGGGCTAAGAATACAAAGATGTGGATGAAGCTAAGTGAAAAGAACCGTCTCAGTGACCAGGAGAGAGAGCTGTTGCAGAAGTGAATTATTTGGAAAATAATTGTAGTAACAAGTGGCTATCTGTATCATGTCACTCCATGCTTGTCTCCTTTCTCCTTTAATAATGTTTGTTTGTCGCTTTCTCCTTTAATAATGTTTGTTTGTTGCTTCCTCCTTTAATAATGTTTGTTTGTCGCTTTCTCCTTTAATAATGTAATCCGTGAATTTCGGCTTGGCAGAATCTTATCCTCCAACCACTCAACTTGATTTAATAATGCTGTCGAGTGTCCGTGACTTTTTCTTCAATGTAATCCGCGAATTTCGGCTTTTAATGGCAGAATCTTATCCTCCAACCACTCAACTTGATTTAATAATGCTGTCGAGTGCCCGTGACTTTTTCGTCAATGTAATCCGCGAATTTCGGCTTTTAATGGCAGAATCTTATCCTCCAACCACTCAACTTGATTTAATAATGTTGTCGAGCGCCCATGACTTCTTTGGTTCCATTTTCTTATAAATGGGGACTCATTCTTCAGTTTATGTACCAATACCACAAATCTCATCTCACTACAAAATCTCAATGGATCCATCAAAATTTCCTTTTGATATCGAAGCTTACAAAAGGCAGTCTGAAATTGAAGATACGTATATCCTCAACCATTTTAGCGAGCGCCGAAAGAAAATAGAGGAAGCCTATCCACCTCGTAGGAAGAGAAGACACTTCAACAGAGATCATGCAGCGGCAAATCAAAGACTGATTGACGACTACTTTGCCAATCATCCTACATACGACGATGCAATGTTTCGTCGGCGATTCCGGATGCGAAAACATGTATTCCTCCGGATAGTTGGGGACCTATCAAGCAGTGACGACTACTTCACCCAAAGATTTGACGCAGCCAATAAAGAAGGTATATCTCCATTATCAAAATGTACCACGGCCATGCGAATGCTAGCTTATGGTGTAGCGGCCGATGCGGTGGATGAATACATCAAAATTGGAGGTACTACAGCTCTGGAGTGCTTGCGAAGATTTTGTAAGGGAATCATACAATTGTACGAGCAAGAGTATCTCAGAGCCCCAACACAAGAGGACCTGCAGAGAATTTTGCATGTTAGTGAACTACGAGGGTTCCCGGGGATGATTGGGAGTATTGATTGCATGCACTGGGAATGGAAAAATTGTCCTACAGCGTGGGAAGGACAATTTACTAGGGGAGATAAGGGAACCACCACTGTTATTCTTGAAGCAGTCGCATCCCATGATCTATGGATCTGGCATGCTTTTTTTGGATGTCCAGGCACATTGAACGATATAAACGTTCTAGATCGTTCACCAGTGTTTGATGATGTTGAAAAGGGAAATACTCCAAGAGTGAACTTCTTCGTGAACCAACGTTCGTATAATATGGCGTACTATCTTGCTGACGGTATCTATCCTTCTTATCCTACTTTCGTCAAATCGATTAGGCTTCCTCAAAGTGAGCCGGACAAGTTATTTGCAGAAGTTCAGGAGGGATGTTGGAAGGACATCGAACGTGCATTTGGAGTGTTGCAGGCTCGATTTAAAATCATTCGTGAACCAGCTCGCATGTGGGACATAGCCGATCTGGCTATCATTATGAGGTCATGTATCATATTGCATAATATGATTGTTGAGGATGAGTGTGATACATATACTCAACGATGGAACGATTATGATCAATCTGAGGCAAGTGGGTCTAGTACACCGCAACCATTCTCGACCGAGGTGCTACCTGCTTTTGTAAATCACGTCCGTGCTAGATCTGAGTTGCGTGATTCAAATGTGCATCACGAATTGCAAGCAGATCTAGTCAAACACATATGGGCAAGATTCGGAAGGTCTCGTGATTAAAAAGATTTCCAAGTTTGTGAGTTTAGTCTATTGTACTATTTAAGTTATGTATGTTTTATTGGTTGTATTGTGTGCTTCTTATTTTACTGTATTGCATTTTAAGTTTTTCGTAATTTTATTTGTTTTAATAATGATTCTCTCTATTCTCGTTTTTACTAATTGTATTTTTTTAATTAAGAACATAAAAATAAATAAAACAAAAAAATAAAAAAAAATATTTCATTCGTAATTACACTAATTGAATTTCAAACGATAGTCGCTAATAATAATAACTAATTAGATTAACTAAAACATAAAATAAATTAAAAATAATAAAATAAAAAATGGTGGGGTAGGGTGTTGAATTTTATTAAACAAATCATTGTAGCATATAAAATTTTAGTGGGTGTTGAATTATTAGGTGGAAGAGAGAGAAGATGATGTGGAAGAGAGAAATATGATGTTGAGGGTGTTGAAAAAAAAACCCAATGTATATAGTATAAGGTCCGCTCGAACGTAATATTATTTTCATGGAATATATTTGAATAAATCTTATCAAAACTAAAAATAATAAAGAAAAAGGTAAAATGGAGATACGGAGGTGTGGATTGAGTTGGGATGAGCTGTCCCCACCTGCAAAAATACGCACGCTTCACTGTCTAAAAAAGATGCTTATTTATCTGTTTCACAAATCCCATTAAACTATACGCAAAAACATTTGTTATTTTAACCTTATTGTTGGAAATGGAATGCATGTACTGTACGGACTACACAAAATTTGTTGCATTTGAAATACTTTTAGTTCACGACATTTTTTTTTTTTTTGTAGAAAAGCAGTGGCAAAAACTCCCCCGTTTAGGATTAAGGTTTAGATATTGTGATTTAGGATTGTAATAAGATTCTAATATGTGCGCCCGTACGTCATAATATTTTTTATAGCTTAATTTTTTTTTTATCACTTAATTGTTTTTGATTGATCTTTGACAACATGTTTAATAATATAGATAAATTACAGAAATACTTTTAACGAGACCTGTTTGGAAACAAAAATTGTTTATGTTATAATAGTATAGATATGAAATATGATCATTAGCAATAGAAAAAAAACAGATAACATTTGAGAAACTAGGATTCAATCCGCGCTAACTATATAGAGCGGAATAATTTTTTTTTAAAGGAGATGAAACAAAAGATAAATAAAGATCTCTTGAGAAAAAAGCAATCCGCTTTTGGATGACATAGCGAAAAAATTGGAGGATGAGAAAAAATAATCATTTAAAAAAAAAATTATTTCAAAATTTAAAAAAAAAAAAATTTTATCTGAATTTTATAATATGTATAACTAATGATTATATAGAACTATCAACCCGGACTAATATATCTACTTATCATGTTTTGCAATGAACTAAAATATTATTTAGGCTAACCCGCAAAAACATATAATTTTGAAAACATAACTCTAATATGCATCGCTTAATGACTATGGTTTTTGTGGTCAGTCCACAAACTCTTAAAAAATCAATTTTCTCGTGTTTAACTCTTTACAAAATTAATATAATATTTGTTCAAACTTTTGTTTTGATATATATATATATATTCAAATAAAATATAATAATCATAGTAAAAAATATTGCAAGATCTCGAATATATTTTATTTGAATATGTATGGATTGATTATTATTTAATAATATCATAATAATTAAGAAACTAAATAGTAAATAATTTTTTAATGGGAAATAAGTATTTTCCATATTCTAATCAATAATTTTAAAAGATAATTATATCTTTTTTTATTTCAATTATCTTTTCTTATTTGTAATGGCATTTCATGTAATAACTTACAAAATAAAGTTTATTTTCAAAAATGTATTCTTAAATAATAATATAGAGATGGTTAAATTTTCCCTATAACAATAATATTAGAGAGAAAACATGCAAAAGGTTACAAAAAATTGTAAGAAAAAAATTCAAATACTTTTGAAATATTCCAAAAATTTATTATAATTTTTTCAGAATAGTGGAAACATATTTAGATTAAAGTTGTCACTTGATTCTATGCTTAACAGGATGTTTGGAGAGATTTAGGGATTCCGATCCAGAAATTTTCAATTAACAAAAAAAGGTATAATATAAACAATAAAATTTCAAAGTTCAAAACTGATATACAAAATATTTTGGGTGGGTTTTGGTTCGGAAGAGGGCTTAAAATTTCTGAAGGTCAAGTCATTTTCATGTCAACGAGTGGAGTTTTTAAATATTTTCTTTCCTAATTAATTTTGTTTATGATAAATAATCAAAATAATAAATAAGAGGAATGATTATTATTTTAATGACGGCGAAAAAAAAAGGTTTTGATTTTTAATAATAATTCCACTTGCTGGAAAAGTCATCCACCTGCTTTTACATCATCAAACCTTTTCTGAGCTTTTCTCATCTCTCTCTCTCTCTCCGATGTCGAGAAGAAGACAACAGTCAAACACATCAAGCGATATGAAGACGACAATCGAAGCATCCATGGCCGTTTCTCTCTCTTTCTCCAAACCCTAATTTCAATTTCTCTCCTTTTTTTCTTTTTTAATATCGAAAGATGGATCTCTCCGACGGCGCCGCCGCTAGAGGAAATTCTCGGCAATTAGTTGATCCTTCTCTCTCAATCGTTCCCAGATCTACGCCTCTAGAAGACGACGCACTCGCCACAACCTCATCTGCGGCGGTGACGGCGACGGCGACTACTTCTGGTGTTTTGACGAAGCGGTCGACGAAAGATCGTCACACGAAAGTCGACGGAAGAGGACGGCGAATTAGGATGCCGGCTCTTTGCGCCGCTAGGGTTTTTCAGTTAACGAGAGAGCTCGGTCATAAATCCGACGGAGAAACCATCGAGTGGCTTCTCCAGCAAGCTGAACCGGCGGTTGTCGCTGCTACCGGAACCGGAACCATACCGGCGAATTTCTCATCTCTTAGCGTCTCTCTCCGAAGCAGCGGATCGACTCTCTCTGCTCCGCCGTCGAAAGCGGTGCCTCTCTACGGCGCCCTCGGACTTAGCCACCACCACCATCAGTACGAGGAACAAGGAGGCGCGTTTGGGGCTCACACACCGCCGCTTTTAGGGTTTCATCACCATCTCCAACAACAACACCATCATCAGAATCAGAATCAGAATCAGAGGTTAGATCAAGCTCCGGCGGAAACAATTCCAGGAACCGACGGTGAGAATTTCTCGAGAAAACGGTATAGATCGGTTGATTTGTCAAAGGAAAACGATGATCGGAAACAGAACGAGAACAAATCCTTGAAGGAATCCGAATCACCGGCTACTTCTGCGGCGGCGCCGATGTGGGCGGTTGCTCCGACTAGTAGGTCCACCGGTGGAAACACCTTTTGGATGCTTCCGGTACCAACAACCGCCGGTAATCAACCCGCAGCTATGGAGAGCAGCAGCAACACCAACCGTGCCCATATGTGGCCATTTGTAAACTCTGCCGGAGCCGGAGCTGCGACTCATTTTATGGCGGGAACGGGGTTTAGTTTTCCGATGGATCAGTACAGAGGAAGTCCACTTCAATTAGGTTCCTTCTTAGCTCAGCCGCAGCAACCCATGCCGGACTCGAATCTTGGGATGTTAGCTGCTTTAAACGCGGCTTATTCGAGAGGTGGAAACGCAAACGCAAACGCAAACGCAAACGCGGAACAAGAGAAGCAGCAGCAACCGCAACAGAGCGATCCGGATGATGATAGTAGAGATGGGAATTCAAATAGCGATGAGTGATGTTAAAACTAATCTTATGGAAGCGCGTTTAATTTGGTGAGGATTAATTTTTTTAAGCGTTTGTAGCGGTTTGGTTGATTGTTTGTTGTGAGATTTGTGTGTTTTGTATTTGTAGTCTTTAGTCTTGTTAGGTTTGGGTCCAAATGGACTTCGTGGGAAGAGAATGTTTTCATTGTATAGGAGGAATGATAGGACCCGTGATTTATTTTCTATTTTTATTTCTCATTTTTCATTGTTGGTTTTCTTATATTTTGTAGGATTTATTTTGCATTCTTTTGAAAACAAAGATTCTGCGGTTTTTGTATTTAATCGCAATTCCTAAGTGTTTTCCTCTATTTTTGAACTTCAGAAATTGATTATATGACAACAACAAAAACACATTTGAGATGTTTTGTGGATGTTTTCTTAGATGATTTTTGTGGGTGGAGACATCGGTATCATCGGCGCATGTGAATTTTATAGTTATTTTAACATGCAAACTCAGCATCGATTCTTTATGAATGAATTCGAAGAATTATAAATTCAAGATGATAATATATAAAAATGATTAGTGAATTGAAAAAACCATCATCGGATTCGATTGTTTTAGGCGTTCAATAAGAATAATAATGATATACAAAAACAAAGAGGGCCCAAAACAGATTAAACTCCATACAGGATGAACATGGAGTGGTAAGAAGAGGAGATAAAGAAGTAGAAGAGATTGCTGTCAAATACTTTCAGGATTTATTCACGTCAACACTAGGCTCTGATTCATTATACAATGAAGTTTTCAGAGGATTTTAAGGTAAAGTCACAAGAGCGAAGATCTAACAAGAGATGTATCTTATGAAGAAATTGAGAAGGCTGTATTCGATATTGGTCCACATCGTGCGCCTGGACCTGATGGCTTTACTGGAGATTTCTATCAAAAATTCTCGGAAGATTTGAAACCTCCAATTTTAGCTTAAGTACAACTCTTCTTCAACGAAGGAAAATTCGATCAGATTCATAACCACACAAACCTCTGCCTGATCCCCAAAGTCGTTCCCCCAACAACCATGATGGAATTCAGACCAATTGCCTTATGTAATATTTCCTACAAAATTATCTCGAAGATTTTGGTCAACAGGTTGAAAGCACATTTATCTGGGATCATTACGGAAAACCATAGTGCATTTATCCCAGACGAATGATCACATACAACATCATTATAGCACATGAAGTTTTCCATAGTCTTAAAGCCAGGAAGAGGCAAGCTCAGTCATACATGGCTATAAAAACTGACATCAGCGTATGATCGACTAGAGTGGAATTTTCTGAAGGAAACAATGCAGCATATGGATTTTAGTCAGAAATGGATAGGCTGGATAATGGTGTGTATCGACAGTGAGCTTTTCTGTTTTGATTAATGGATCTGCTCGTGGTTTGATCAAGCCACATAGAGGAATTCGACAAGGCGATCCACTATCCCCATATCTATTTTTCTTGTGTGCAGAAGTACTATCACATCTAATGAATAGAGCGATGGCAGAAAGAAAGCTACACGGGATAAAAATCAGTAATCAAAGCCCAGCAGTAAGTCACCTACTGTTTGCTGATGATTCTCTCTTCTTCACCCTGGCAAATATTAAATCGTGCAAGACAATACATAAGATTTTGGCTGTATACGAAGCTGTCTCGGGACAAACTGTAGATCTGAGGAAATCGGCCATTACATTTGGGAATAAAGTCAAAGATGCAACAAAAACTTGTATGAGACATATTCTGGGCATTCACAATGATGGTGGCAACAGCAAGTATTTGGGGCTCCCAGAACAGTTTGGATCTAAAAAGAGCGAGATGTTTCAGTATGTTATTGACAAGGTAAAAGCAAGAACACAAGGATGGATCAAAAACAAATTTTCACATGGAGGTACATAAATTTTACTCAATTAATCCATATCTCTCGCTATGCCTATTTTCTCTATGAATGTCTTTAAACTTCCTAAAAATATTTGTGAAGACATAAATGGGATTTTAGCGAAATTCTGGTGGAGTTCAGGAGAAGATAAAGGAATGCATTGGTATGCATGGAATAGGCTGATGATATACTTGGTTTTTACCGTTTTCCATCGTATGTTTTGGTGTTTCTTTTAAATGTTTTATCGAGTCAAAGTCCGTTTTTAGAGTCTTTTAGTCCTTTATTTAGATATCTCAGGTAAAAAGGCGTTTAAGGAGGAAATTGGAGTTACATGAGCAAAAACGCACGAAACCGTGAAAAAGGAGCAGAATCGGTCGATGCAAGGAGTGCATCGACCGATGCAACTCCACTAGAGACTTTCCAATCGACCGATGCAAGGAGTGCATCGGTCGATGCAGCACATCCAGAGATTTGGCAATCGATCGATGCAACAAACCAGAAGATCAGCCATCGATCGATGCACTGATCGATGCAAGGAGTGCATCGATCGATGCAACATGACAGAGAAACAGCCATCGACCGATGCAAGGAGGTGCATCGGTCGATGCAGGCCGACGAGAAGAAAAAAGAAATTTCCGATTTTCCTATTTTGCTCTGGAAACTCCCTATTTTGACCTAATTCGACCTAGACCTATATATACTCTATTTTTAGTCTCTTTGTTGACGGCACCGCTTGATACCACAACTTTTACATACACTTTTTATTGCATTATTCTATTGAGACTTTTGGAGATCATTGTAAGCTTTGGAGAAGAACCTTTGTATCCATTGAGAAGATTTATAAACCCTTTATCTCTTAATCTATACTATGTCTTCTTCATCTCTTTGCTTGTTCTCCGTTTCCATGTCTGAGTAGTTCATTAGTTAGGTTTAGGGTTTCAAAGGGATCCATGAATCATTGAATTAGACACAGATAAGGATTTATCTTTTAAGGTTTTTGCTTATTGTTGTGTTTATTGCTTAGGCTTGAGCTGGCCGCTACGTCTATGAACTAGGGCTTAATCTGAGAGCGCGGAAGTGTATTGAGTTGCTAGAAAGAACATAAGCGAGCGAATTGTCTAGTAGCGCGGATATTAGGTTGATTCGTGAACATATTGAACCTGTTCGTTAAGGCTGATCTAGAATTCTATGAGCGCGGAAGTGTATTAGGATGATAGGTTTAGTAACCATGAGCACAGAAGTGCATTGGTTAATATTTAGGTTTGAGTTCGAAACTTGTGTTTAATTGTTCCCTGAATAGTTATCTGATTCATGATCTCTGGATTCCTGAGAATAAACCCTTGACCTAACGTTTTTCCTTTATTGAATTTACATCGTTTTAATTGCATTCATTACTTAATCAAAACCAACCATATTTCTGTCTTAGCTTAATTTCATAATTGTGAGGATTGTAGTGTACCTTTGGTCTCTGTGGATTCGATCCTAAAGTACTGCATTGACAACCGTTATGATTGCGGTAGTGTAAACTTTAGTATTAATTGACTGAGTGAAAACACTTAAATCAATTTGGTGTCGTTGCCGGGGACCAATAGCGTTACCTTCAATTCTGAATTTGAAATTTAGTCTAAGACCTACTAATATATTTTATTTTATATTTCTGTGTATTGCAGGAACCTTTTAAGATGGATTACTACTCAAGAAACGATGGAAATCGATCCCATCTCCGCCATGAAGATCAGAGACGATCGTCCATGCGTCAAGAATCTGTTGGCGGTTACATTCCAATGCCATACTTACACCAAAACCAGGGTTGGAACGATGAAGGGTACAACAATCATACCACCAACGGAGAACCCAAGCACCACCTCGTGCCTACGATTTCATTCCCAGCGAGTCCATGAAGTCTATGATATATCATGGTTTTTACCCCTTTTAACCCATGATATAAGTCCGTTTTATAGAGTCTTTCTACTATTTTGTAGTGTTTTAGAGTCTTTTACAGGTTTTAGCACGTTTGGAGCATAATTGGAGATTTTGGAGCTTTCTAGAGCATTTTGGAGCAAAACAGAGATCATGTAGCTGAGAAGTCGATTTGAAGCCTCAATATCGATCGATACTGACTAGTATCGGTCGATACTCACTGCAGCAAGACACAAGTCGCGACTTTTATGAAGAGTTGAAGAATTGCAAAATTGCACAGAAGACTTTATTATTTACAATTTAGCCCAAAACGTGTTTTAACATTATAATTAGGTTTTTCAGCCACTTTTGTTGGCTAAGCTTTATTTTACTCTGGTTTTTGGAGAGACAACTCTGAACTCCTGTTTCTTATTGATTTCTTTGATGATCTATTCAATCATGTTGTTTTCATTCTCCATGTCTGAGTAGATCCCTTGTTAGGTTCAGGGTTCTCATAAGGATTTTCTCTGAATGTTAGGTTAATTAGTTAATTAAGATTCATCATCTGAATTAGTTCTTCACCCTAAGTTGTTCTCATAGCTAATTTTAGGTTGACGAATCTGGAACTTAGATCTTAGGATAATTGATTAGGCACGAGAGTGCGATTAATAACCTGATAGAACTTAAGGTGAGCAAAATAACTATTCGCAAAGAGATTTGGTTTAGTTGTTTTGTGAACAAATCAAACTTGAACTAAAAGCTGGTTTAGATTTTAGGATTCGCAAAGAGATTTGGAATTCTAGAATTTAGACTTAGATAGTTTTCGCAACGAGAGTTGGTTAGCTATACTTTAGTGATTTGAGTTCAAGAACCGCGCTAAATCTGAATCATGTTAGTTAGTTTATCTACATTCTTTGAATTCCTGAAAAATACCCTGATCCTATCTTCTTTCCAATTGACTTACAACTTGTTTAATTTACGCACTCGCATTTAATTACATTGTTTGGTTTAGCTTAATTCGAGTTTATATAATATATTGTGTGATTTTCTTGAGTCTTTGTGGTTCGACCCCTACATATACTACAACAACTGTTTTAGTACTTATAGGGTATTAATTTGAGCATATCAAATTTGGCGCCGTTGCCGGGGACTCAATTTCGCAAT
Organism: Eutrema heterophyllum; assembly: GCA_002933915.1. Taxonomy (NCBI): domain Eukaryota; kingdom Viridiplantae; phylum Streptophyta; class Magnoliopsida; order Brassicales; family Brassicaceae; genus Eutrema; species Eutrema heterophyllum. The sequence goes on from PKMM01053212.1 coordinate 13,004, forward strand.
TAGATTTTAGCTAAGAATTTCGACTAAATCGTTGAGTATCGATCGATACCCGACGTGAATTTCAGTTACTTACGTTATTGATCTTTTGTGTTTCAGGTTGCATGCCTAATCGCGAAACTAGGGGAAACAAGAACACTCAGCTAGTTGATCTTTCTAACGAGGAACTAGCACTTTTGGAACGCACAAAAAGGAGAACAAATAGGCCAGCAGAGATGAACAACCCATTGGTTTTGATTCGTGATGAGGCTGGTACTTTGAGAGACCAAGAGGGTCATTTGTGCAATGAGAGGGGGCAACGACTTGATGGAGATGGAAACATCATTGTCCCTCCAGCTGTTGTGAATGTTGGGAATAATGTGGTTGATCGTGGTAGGACAATTGGAGAGTATAACATGCTTGATCAGTTCTATGCCAATCGATCATCGATTCGTCCACCTACTTTCCAGAGGAATGACTTTGAGCTGAAACATGCATACTTCACTCTTGTGGGTCAGCACCCTTTTCATGGTTTTCCTCATGAGCACCCCATGGATCATATTGAGAGGTTCGAGGGCTTGGTCACTAGCATCAAGTACAATGGAGTGTCCAACGATTACCTCCTTTGTAAGCTTTTCCCATACTCTCTTGGTGGGGATGCAGCTTACTGGCTGAAGCAGTTACCTCCTGGATCGCTGACTACTTGGGAGGAGACTAAGAACGCGTTCCTGAACAACTTTTATGATGATGCGAGATCCGAAGAGCTCATGAACAAGATCTCCCAGTTTTCTCAAGGACCAACTGAAGCGTTTAAGGCTGCTTGGATCAGATTCAGGTCATATCAGAGGGATTGTCCACATCACGGGTTCACTAAGGTTCAGTTGCTGGGTATCTTCTTCAGAGGGATTGACTGGAGGTATCAGATGGCTTTGGATGTTGCGAGTAATGGAAATTTCAACATCAGATATCCTGACGATACTTATGTGCTGATTGAGAACTTGGCGTCTAGCAATAGCACCAAGAATGCAGACTTTGAGCGGAAGAAGTAGGCTGGGAATTTGGATGGATCGCAGATTGCTGAGGTTCAAGCTAAGTTGGATTCAGTGCACAATCTCCTGATGGGTAAGACGAAGAAAGCTGTTCACTTTGCTGATGAGGATGAAGTGAAAGGTGTTAACTACATTGGTGGTGCTGGATTTCAAAGTCAAAGATATCAATACCCACCTCACCCACGCAAAACTCCAGAGAGCAAGGTTGAGTCTATGCTTGAGCAGCTTCTTCAGGGACAGCAGAAGATGACAGTGGATTTCAATGGGAAGATGGATGCTATGTACACAGACCTAAATGGAAAGATTGAAGCTCTTAGCATTCATCAGAAGAGGCTGAAAACTCAGGTCGCTCAGACTGCAGCAGCTGTCAAGGGAAAGATGGTTCATGCACAAAATGAACAAGTCAATGCAATCACCTTAAGAAGTGATGAAGAGGTCGATCCAGGAGTGAAAATTGACCTAACTGCAAAGAATCTCGTCGATCTTGTTGAAGATGACGGCGATGAGGCTCCCGAAATCGCCCCAGTATCGATCGATACCACCCAGCATCGGTCGATACCCGTCCAAGGATATGCCAAGGACATTTCAAAACCAAGGGTTTCGATCGACACCACACCTGTATCGATCGACACCACATCTGAAGAGACGACGGAGAAGCCTTGTATCGATCGACACCAACCTGGTATCGGTCGACACCCCTCGCAGACTGAGCCAGAAACTGTGAAAACACCCAAGATTGTCGAGGAAAGGGTTTACAAGCCTAAAGTGCCATATCCTCGACCACCTAGACATCTCATGAACCCTATTACTGCAGAGAAGTTGCTCACTTTTGAGAAGATGGTCAGGAGGATTCCCCACACTATATCTTTTGAAGAAGCTTTTGAAAACCGCCCTTTGGAGTGTTACTTCCAAAACTGCAGAGAAACTGAGGAAGAGATTAAGGCACTTTTCATCAAGGCCAGAAGTACACCACCTCCACTGAAGCAGCTGGCTAAGAGGGAAGACCCAAGAATATTCTCAGTTCCATGCTCTATCTCTGGAGTTAAATTCAAAGAGTCTATCGTTGACTCGGGGGCTGGAGTAAATGTCATGTCAAGGGAAATTGAAGAGAGATTGGGAGCTGATATTCGTCCGCCCAAGACATCCCTCACATACGCAAACTGTTCCACCTCAGTCCCATACGGTACAATCCCTGATTTGCTGGTTAAAGTAGGAGATTGTCTAGTTCCTACTGATTTTCAGGTTGTGGAGATGAGTGCAAGATCTACTACGCAGTTGATTCTTGGAAGACCGTTCATGGCTACGGTTGGTGCCATTATAGACACACCCAGCAAGAAAATCTCGTTCTCATCCATTGACAAGGAGGTGTACTACGAAGCCACTCCTACTAGAGGAACTCCCACACGTGTCTCTTGCATCGATGTTGTCACAAGAGAGACGTTGGTAGTTGATAATCGGGAAGAGCCTTCTGACGAGCCTAATACCATAGACGTTCTAGATAGTCCTTCTGTCATCACCAAGAAAGACGTCAAAACAGCTAAGGCAAAGAAGAAGGTAAAGAGCAAAGGAGTAAAAGGTGCTCCCTCTGTGACTTTAATCCCTCAGAAGTGTGATGGGGACTCGATTGAGTACAAGGTGAAGTGCAAAAGAACCTCAAAACCATTCTCCAAGGCTAGAGTCATTCTTACTCCGGAGCTGAAAGAGAAAGGAAAAGAGGTTATAGAGAGCATGTTGAGTAGAACTCTGAGTCTGCAAATGTCTAGTTGTAGAACTTGCATGGGAGTGAGTTCTCCACCTCGCTTTGACTGATCACCTGAGCCAAAGTCAAGCTAAAGAATAAAAACAAGCGCTTGGTGGGAGGCAACCCACTGGTAAGTCTGTACATACGTTTTTCTATTATTTTTATTTTTGTTTTTGTGTCTTGTGTTTCACGCGCAATAGATTCAGAAGAGCAGTATCGATCGACACCATCCACACGACAAAGGAGCTGGGTAATTCTTAAGGGACCGTGAGGTACAGATCGATCGATGTCAAAATTGCATCGACCAATATCCCTTGTATCGATCAATACCAGCACGGTATCGGTCGATACCCGTCACCCAGGTACGTCTCCTTCGATTTTCACCAATCCACTCAGCTCTTCTGTTTTTCTTTTACCGACTATAGGCTAAATAACACTAGGGACAGTGTTGTTTAAGTCTGGGGGAGGTAGTTGCTGACAACGTGTTTGTTTTTCTTAGAGTCAGTCGTTTTTGTGTCAAATTTGTTTTATTGAGTCAAAATTTTGTTGGAGATTATGATCTTGTTCTTGAATCTATTATTCTGACTTTGCTTCTAAGTGGCAATTGTTACAGAATCAGTTACATATCGACTAATGAAAAATCCAAAGGCTGACCAGTTAATTAGAAGACACACTTCTGTTTTTCTTTTACCGACTCTAGACTAAATAACATTGGGGACAGTGTTGTTTAAGTCTGGGGGAGGTAGTTGCTGACAACGTGTTTGTTTTTCTTAGAGTCAGTCGTTTTTGTGTCAAATTTGTTTTATTGAGTCAAAATTTTGTTGGAGATTATGATCTTGTTCTTGAATCTATTATTCTGACTTTGCTTCTAAGTGGCCATTGTTACAGAATCAGTTACATATCGACTAATGAAAAATCCAAAGGCTGACCAGTTAACTAGAAGACACACATGTTTCCAGCAGAGTTCTTTTAAAGCCTGAGCCAAATTTCTGCACTTCATCGACGTGGTTAGTATTCATACAGCTTGATTCCTCATTCATATCTGACAAAGGAACCCATGTGTTTAAAGTAATAATATCTCTCTCCCCTATCATAAGTTAATAAATAAGAGCATAAAAGATGAAATGATTTTCTTATGAGTAGAGGGTTAGGAATGTTTCCAACGATCCCGTTATTCTACTTGGTGAGGAATGATCACACAAAGGTTGGAAGCGAGGCTAGGATTTTCCTATGATGCCATTATTCGCCTACACCCTTTGATGCATTGAGAGGGAAGAACCGGGGATTCGGTGGCAAACACCATCAATACTCGCGTCTCATACCTTGATGTGTATGTGCGAATCTAAAAAAAAAAAAAAAAAAAAAAAGAAGAGAATATGATAAGAAATAAGTCTGGGGGAGAGGAAAAGTGATACAAAAAGTGTGAAATTGGGTGGTTCCTTGTCATGATATTGTATGGAAAGAATCTAGAAGGTTCTTGGTATTAATCACAGCGATGAAACTGGCGATGATGAGTTTAATTGAATGAAGCTGCGAAATAATGTGTGTAGTCTGGGGAAACTGCGAATGCCTAAGGAGAAGTACATGGTGGTCTTATCTTGGAATTGGTTAGGTAACATATGAGCGCTAAGTTGAAGGGTCACTACAGTGTTTCAAGAACAGGTGAGTCTCCGTGTTTTCAAACTTCTTTCTCTGGTTTGGTTTTCTGTTTGCTTGAGGGCAAGCAAAGGCTAAGTCTGGGGGAGTTGATATATCATGGTTTTTACCCCTTTTAAGCCGTGATATAAGTCCGTTTTATAGAGTCTTTCTACTATTTTATAGTGTTTTAGAGTCTTTTACAGGTTTTAGCACGTTTGGAGCATAATTGGAGATATTGGAGCTTTCTAGAGCATTTTGGAGCAAAACGGAGATCATGCAGCTGAGAAGTCGATTTGAAGCCTCAGTATCGATCGATACTGACTAGTATCGGTCGATACTCACTGTAGCAAGACACAAGTCGCGACTTTTATGAAGAGTTGAAGAATTGCAAAATTGCCTAGAAGACTTTATTATTTACAATTTAGCCCAAAACGTGTTTTAGCATTATAATTAGGTTTTTTAGCCACTTTTGTTGGCTAAGCTTTATTTTACTCTGGTTTTTGGAGAGACAACTCTGAACTCCTGTTTCTTATTGATTTCTTTGATGATCTATTCAATCATGTTGTTTTCATTCTCCATGTCTGAGTAGATCTCTTGTTAGGTTCAGGGTTCTCATAAGGATTTTCTCTGAATGTTAGGTTAATTAGTTAATTAGGATTTACCATCTGAATTAGTTCTTCACCATAAGTTGTTCTCATAGCTAATTTTAGGTTGACGAATCTGGAACTTAGATCTTAGGATAATTGATTAGGCACGAGAGTGCGATTAATTACCTGATAGAACTTAAGGTGAGCAAAATAACTATTCGCAAAGAGATTTTGTTTAGTTGTTTTGTGAACAAATCAAACTTGAACTAAAAGCTGGTTTAGATTTTAGGATTCGCAAAGAGATTTGGAATTCTAGGATTTAGACTTAGATAGTTTTAGCAACGAGAGTTGGTTAGCTATACTTTAGTGATTTGTGTTCAAGAACCGCGCTAAATCTGAATCATGTTAGTTAGTTTATCTACATTCATTGAATTCCTGAGAAATACCCTGAGCCTATCTTCTTTCCAATTGACTTACAACTTGTTTAATTTACGCACTCGCATTTAATTACATTGTTTGGTTTAGCTTAATTCGAGTCTATATAATCTATTGTGTGATTTTCTTGAGTCTTTGTAGTTCGACCCTTACATATACTACAACAACTGCTTTAGTACTTATAGGGTATTAATTTGAGCATATCAGATGCACACACTACTGAGAAACTAGCAGGAATCCTCATTCGAGCTGGATGCGAAATTGGAACATATCAAAAAAGATCTTGGTGGAAAGTGTGATGCAATCTACGCCCAAGTGCAAATACTTGAGGAGAAAGTGAAGCATTTAGAAGCAATGCAGCTGCAGTAGACCTACGAGATTGAGAAAAACCAAGTCTTCATCGATCATGTCAACGAATCCATGAAGCTTATGGAAGACAGCTTTGAAAAGAAACTCATGAATCTGAGGGAAAGCCTCTCGACGACTGCTACTGGTCTGGATATCATTGCGAGTAAGACACACAGACTTGAGAGAGGAGTGGAAGAAGTTGGCAACCACGGGAGAGAGGTTCATTCATCCATCCATGTTCTCCACGAGGGGCAGAAGCGAACAGCAGAAGCAATCCAAGACGTTCGTTTCAAAATGGATGGAAGGTATAACGATCTTCTTGGTAAAACCATGGGTTTTGGAGACAGGTCCTCCGACTTTTCTGGTGAAATCAAGATGCTTCAGAACCGTCTATCCAACGTCGACCTCCATCTCGGAACTTATTGGGACGAAATAAGACAGGATCTGACCAATAGCTGCAATGCTATGATTCTCCTAGCTGAGGCAGAGGGATCCCCAAGAGTTCATAGAGACATGGAGAATCAGTGCATGATGATAAGAGAAACCGCGATGATCCGAGGAAGGAAACCACGCGAGGGAATCCCAATCCCAAGGCGAACCTTGGCTTCAGAACATGAAGATTGGGAAACTCTACCCATAAGCAATGAGATGCTAGACGATTTCCATTCCATCGTGAAGGAAATTCCACTCCACATGTCATTCGATCAAGCTTGGAAGAGATACCCAACAATGAAGGAGCTCTTTTAGTATAACAGGGAAGATAAGTACGAGATCGAAGACCTGTTCGACGAAGCTAGAAAGAAGCTGTCTATGCCCAGAACATTGCACAAGCTCGAAGAACCAGGGTGTTTTGTCGTGCCATGCGAAATCTTTGGCTCATAGTTTGACAGTGGTCTGTACGATTCAAGAGCCGCTATAAACCTTATGTCAGAGGTGGATGCAAACCGTCTGAAGATCGACAACATGAAACCCTCAAGGATGCGAATCGGGCTTGCAGATGGTACAACCACCACCACAGTTGGCATGATCGAGAACCTCCCTCTTAAATTTGGAAATTGCATCGTCCCGGTCGATTTTCAAGTGGCAAGAGCCCGTGGAAAGAATAATGAACCTCTACTACTTGGAAGACCATTCTTAGCAACAGCAGGAGCCATTATGGATTGGCCAAATAGGAGGATGTGCCTCGCAAATGTCGACAAGGAGATCTTCTACCTAGCAGCACCTCCCGGTTTCACCTCGAAACGCATTCGCTACACGATCGAAGGAATCAGAGGATGCGAGGTACATGAAGCCCTCGATGACTATCCAAGCACGGATGAAGACAAGGAGACCTTAAGGAAGAGATCAAAGCGAGCTAAGGGGAACGCGAACCCCTTAGGTCCGTCATCCGCCTAAGACACTCAAGAAGACAAGCTAACGACTTAAAACAAGCGCTCGGTGGGAGGCAACCCACCGGTACGTATTTATTTATTTGTTTCAAGTCTTTAGAACATTAACTTAATAAATTTTGGGTTTTGCTTGCTTAGTTCTCTAATTATTAATCTTTCAAAAAAAAAAAAAAAAAAAGGGCCAATCGATTGATGCAAGGCGTGCATTGATCGATGCAAGAGTCTCCGAAGAAGGGCAATCGATCGATGCAAGGCGTGCATCGATCGATGCCAAGGGGACAGAAAGTTCACAATCGATCGATGCAGAATGTGCATCGATCGATGGAGGGCAACAGACAAATCTCAATCGATCGATGCAACAATCTGCATCGATCGATGCCAGCCCAGGTAAGTATTTCGGTTCCAAAATCCGGTTTATTTCACTAAAATCGAACCGGTCTTCCCTTTCCTTCTTCTTCTTCTTCCCCGATTTTCTCTCTCTTCTCCGCCATAAAAATTGATCGATGCTCTTTCTTTTCTCAAGAACACAAAATCTTCAACCTATCATAAGTCTCTTGATTCTCAACGGATTTGAACGATTTTGGTGTCTATCCCCATCGATTTTTCGTGCTCTACAAAACCCCCAACCCAGTTTCTTCGATTAGCAAAGGTATGAGCTCCTACTTCCCCTTTTACAGTCACAATTTTGGTAAGAGAAATCACCCATGGTTTGCTGCTTTGTCCATGAATGAATATCTTGTGTAATTAGTCTTGTGTAATTAGACCTTATTAGGGTGTTGGGGAACAAATTCGACAGCCCTTTGTTTTTATTGATGAGATTTTGTGGAAATTTCAAAACCTAGGGTTTATGAGTTTGTGTGAATTTCGGGTTTTGTTTTAGTTGTTGTGTGAATTCGATGTGCCCCTTGGAGGAATTGAATTGTTTCTAGACATATATCATATCGCACATGCATGAACCCTCAATCCTCATGAATTTTTAATTCGTTGAGAATGCCCTCGGTTCGTCGCGTTCATACACCTCTTAATCTCTGCAATTATAACGTTGTGATGGACTGCTGTGGATGTTAAATGATGATATATGCTATTTGATTTCCCACAACAACACCTTGATGTGATTATGTGCTATTTATAGCCTTTGACGTTCACTTGGAAAAATCTTGTTGTTCGTTTTCCAGGACAATGGGAAGGACCGGTAGGCAGAACACGCATCAGAACCCGACAACGGATGTAAAAGAGGACAAGGGCAAGGGAATCGCACCTCAAGCTAAGAGCAAGAGCAAGGCACCTTGGCCTAGACCCGATGGAGTAGCCTTTCCGGTCCCGATGGAGTAGCCTTTCCGGTCCCGATGATGACCAAGAAGGACATACAGAAAGATAAGGTCTATCAGAACCGAACGCTATCCAACACATGGGGCAAATATGAGAGTGTGTTCTACAATGGGCTGCTAAAGGTGGAGATGCGAGCCATGCCTTTCGTATGTACCCACACGTTGGTCTCGATGGGTATCCGGCAGGATATTGAGCTTTTGATCGAGCGTGTCGGTTTGGGACGGTTAGCCACCCTCACCGAATTCTTCGATCCTGAGCTGACTCGACAGTTTTTGGCTTCCGCTGATTTGCGAAATGAGAACCTGAGGAAACCAGCCGCCAGTGAAGGTACACTCCTTTTCTTCGCACATGGCATCCTCCATCAGATCCCGATCCATGTTCTCTGCACCCTGTATGGCTACGAGGCAAGCCACGAGGAGGTATCTTTTGCTGAATTTCCCAACACCCAAAGCTTTTGGGAGAAGATCGCTAGCGGACCCTACGACAGTAATTACTCCAAGCAGTCGAGCATCCGTAATCCCGCGCTCAGGGTATTTGCGAAGATCCTCAGCCACATCCTCTTTGCTAGGGACGAGACTGGAGCCATGCGTACCGATGAGCTCATCATGCTCTACTACGGAGTTGCACCGGATATATACCACGAGCTTCCCGCTCTCTTCCCCAAACGTCACAACGTGAACCTTGGAGCCATTCTTGCTCAGAGTTGGGTGGGCAAGAAGATTAGAGGTCTTTCTGGTAGTGGCAAAAAGGAATACGTTGGAGCCCTTCTCACACCTATCTTTGATCACTTCAACATACCGTAGTGCTCTTCGGGCCAACGGCTAGGCGGCATGTATGAACCATTCTTCCGGGCTAGCCATATCCTCTTGCCGAAAGTTGTGTATCAATTCCAGAGCCCGGATGGCGACACCATGCGCTTCCAGCTGCCTGATCAGGGACTTACCACGTTAGAGGACACAGCGCACATAGATTGGATGCCCCCCGAACACAAGTTGTTACCTGATCCCTCTGGTGCCCCACGCAGATGCAAGGGGCCATCAGCTGGAGCCTCTCACTCCACAGCTAGAGCATCTACGTCTAGCAGACCAGTGGACATCTCTGAGGACATTCCAGATGACATACCTGATCAGACGGAGTACCTTCTTCCTCCAGATTGCAGTGAGTACGATCTTGGCCCACTTTGCCCGTTCGAGACCGACGATGAGGAGAAGTGGAAGTATGTCAGTGGGGGACTGCAGAAGAATAATGCCATGCTGCAGAGGATTTGGAGAGCGCTCTCGAGGATACCAGTTCCCCGACCTTCATGTTTCAGGGCATCAGCCACAGCCGACGATCGTGATGATGAGCCCGATGCTGGCATGCACGACTTTGAGCCCGAGCCTGACGTTGCTGGACGCAGGTCTGAAGTTGCTGGACGCAGGTCTGATCTTGCTGGATCCAGTGGTTCACAGCCATCCGATGCGAGACTACCGAGGCGGAGGCGCATGGTGGGACGTGACGCGAGCAGTAGTTCGGAGGATCAGTGATTTACTAGTATCATCTTCTACCTTTCGTTTTTCTTTTCTATTTTATTTTATTTCATTGAGTCTGTTTTGCCTTCCTCTTAATTTATTTTCACACCGAGACGGTGTGAAGTAAGTCTGGGGGAGGGTATCTATCGTTACTAACGCTATTTTTCTTTTGTTTACTTTTAAGTTATTTTTATGTTTCTCTTTAAGTCATTATGTTTTATTGAGTCAAAACTTGTTGGAGATTATGATCACGACCTCTGAATTTTTATATGACTTGCATCTAAGTGACCATTGTTACAGAGTTAGCTCCCGATAAGACTAATGGAAAATCTAAAGGCTGACCGGTTAATCTGAGGCATCCATGTTTCCATAAAAATTCGAAAGCTTGAGCTAATTTCTGCGCTCTTCCTTTTACCTCATCATCGTGATTGGCGTCTTCAGAGCTTGACTCCTCATTCGTATCTGACAAGACAACATGTGTGAAAGTATGGTACTCCTCTCCATTATTTAAAATAAAAGCAGAAAAGATGAAATGATTTTCTTGCGAGTAAAGGGCTAGGAAAATTTCCATCGATCTCATTATTTTACTTCGAAAGAGATGATCACACAAAGTTTGGAAGCGAGGGCTATGAAAATTTCCCGCGATCCCATTATTTGCCTACATCTTTGATTTAAAAAGGGGATAAACCGGGGATTCGGTGGCAAACACCATCAATACTCGCGTCTCGTAAACCTTGATAAAAAAAAAAATTATATACCCAAAGGAAAGAAAATGAAAAAAGAATAAGTCTGGGGGAGGGAAAAAGTACCAAAGGTTGTGTTGTTGTTGTCTTGTCACGATATCAAAAGGGAAAGAGTCTAGAAGGTTCTTGGAACTATGATCCTTGATGAGACCAAGCAGTGATAGCTTTGGATTATTTTGTGAAATAATGAGTTGAACCTGGGAGGCTGTGAATGCTTGCAGAAAAGTACATGGTGGTTCGATCTGGAGCTAGTTTGGCAATACATGGATCACAAAGGTAATGGTCATTGCTGAATTCTAAAGGAAATGTGAGTCTCCGTGTTTTCAAACATTTTCTTCTTACTTAATTCTTATGTTTGCTTGAGGACAAGCAAAAAGCTAAGTCTGGGGGAATTGATATACTTGGTTTTTACCGTTTTCTATCATATGTTTTGGTGTTTATTTTAAATGTTTTATCGAGTCAAAGTCCGTTTTTAGAGTCTGTTAGTCATTTATTTAGATATCTCAGGTAAAAAGGCGTTTAAGGAGGAAATTGGAGTTACGGGAGCAAAAACGCACGAACCCGTGAAGAAAAGAGCAGAATCGGTCGATGCAACTCCACCAGAGACTTTCCAATCGACCGATGCAGCACATCCAGAGACTTTCCTATTTTGCTCTGGGAACTCCCTATTTTGACCTAATTCGACATAGACCTATATATACTCTATTTTTAGCCTCTTTGATGGCACCGCTTGATACCACAACTTTTACATACACTTTTTATTGCATTATTCTATTGAGACTTTTGGAGATCATTGTAAGCTTTGGAGAATACCCTTTGTATCCATTGAGAAGATTTCTAAACCCTTTCTCTCTTAATCTATACTATGTCTTCTTCATCTCTTTGCTTGTTCTCCGTTTCCATGTATGAGTAATTCATTAGTTAGGTTTAGGGTTTCAAGGGGATCCATGAATCATTGAATTAGACACATATAGAGATTTATCTTTTGAGGTTTTTGCTTATTGTTGTGTTTATTGCTTAGGCTTGAGCTGACCGCTAGGTCTATGAACTAGGGCTTAATCTGAGAGCGCGGAAGTGTATTGGGTTGCTAGAAAAAACATAAGCGAGCGAATTTTCTAGTAGCGCGGAAGTGTGTTAGGTTGATTCGTGAACATATTGAACCTGTTCGTTAAGGCTGATATAGAATTCTATGAGCGCGGAAGTGTATTAGGATGCTAGGTTTAGTAACCATGAGCACGGAAGTGGATTGGTTAATATTTATGTTTGAGTTCGAAACTTGTGTTTAATTGTTCCATGAATAATTGTCTGATTCATGATCTCTGGATTCCTGAGAATAAACCTTTGACCTAACACTTTTCCTTTATTGAATTTACATCGTTTAATTGCATTCGTTACTTAATCAAAACCAACCATATTTCTGTCTTAGCTTAATTTCATAATTGTGAGGATTGTAGTGTACCTTTGGTCTCTGTGGATTCGATCATAAAGTACTGCATTGACAACCGTTATGATTGCGGTAGTGTAAACTTTAGTATTAATTGACTGAGTAAAAACGTTTAAATCAGCTGTGTCTACCAAAAAACAAGGTGGATTAGACTTTCGAGATCTTGAAAATTTCAATCTTGCTCTGCTGGGAAAACAAGTGTGGAGAATTCTACAAAATCCAGAGAGTTTAGTGGCACGAATACTACGAGGAAGTTATTTTAGCAACACAAACATTTTAAACGCCACAATGAAAAAGAAAGCTTCGTACGCATGGAAATCACTCCTGCAAGGCAGAGATCTTCTCAACAAAGGATTACGATATATCATTGGTGATGGTAACTTCATTAACGTATGGAAGGATTTGTGGATTCCAACTCATCCACCTCGGTCTCCGATTGCAAGAAACTATGATGAGATTGAAATTACGATTCGCGATCTCTTCAATCCAGGAGGATGTGGCTGGAATGAAAATAAATTGCGTGAAACCTTTGTTGATGAGGATGTTGAAAGAATATTAGCATTGAGGATTAGCTCAAAGGCTAAAAGAGATCTCTTGGGATGGCACTACAACGACGATGGAATTTATACAGTTCGACCATGTTATTGGCTTGCAACGCATCTACTAGGAGGTAATCAACCTGCACCTCCTCCCAGGAATCTGATGCTAAAAGAGAAGATATGGAAGTTGAAGACATCCCCAAAAATAAAACACTTATTGTGGAGAATTCTATCATAGGCACTAGCGACGGGAGAAACTTTAAAAACGAAGACATAGAAGCCTAATTTCTCTTTGTCGACGATGCTGCAAGGAAGAAGAAACATCTAAACATATTTTCTTTGATTGTGAATATGCTCAAATGATATGGAAAGCATCAGGCATATCAAATCAGATTCTCTTCGACACTACAACAACTTTTGAAGCAAAGTTAGAGGTTTGTATTTTCTGAAATGTGCATACTGTTTCATTACAATACAATCAAGTCCCACTTTTGGATTCTTTGGAGATTTTGGAAGAGTAAAAATACTATGATATTCCATAGAAAGAAAGTTTCAGGCTTGCAAAACATGATGCTTCATATTGGTCCAATACGGAGGACTACAATTTATCATCATATGACTCTACTACTAAGGGCAGAAGACAAGATAAAGCTTTATGGAAAAGACCACCTCTGGGATGGAAAAAATGCAATTATGATGGAACGTTTGTGAATAATAATCTTCCTACAAAATCAGGCTGGCTCATAAGAGATGAATACATAGCTTACTTAGGATCGGGTCAAGCTCAAGGAAACAGAGTCACAAAAGCCATTGAAAGTGAATTTCAAGCTCTCCTTATTGCAATGCAACACTGTTGGAGTAAAGGATTCAGGAAAGTTATTTTTGAAGGAGATAATCAATCATTGGTAGATTTGATTGACGGAAAAAGTTGAATTTCGGGCTTTACAATTGGATATGTGAGATCAAATTCTGGCAGGATCAGTTTGAGGAGATCAAATTCACTTGGATTCATCGCGAAGGAAATAGACCGGCTGATATTCTTGCGAAACAAAGCCTTCAACAAGATTCTGTATTTAATTTTCATTTTTATGTTCCACATGTAAGAGCATCTGCATTCGTGAGACACCCATAGGGAGTGTCTCAACAAAATAATATTAGTAATTTAATAGAATTTAGTTTTATAATTAAATTTTAATTTAAAAAAAAAAAGAATTGAACCAATAATAAAGAGACATGTGGCAGAATCTCTCAAAGTGTCTTAAATAAGACACTCATCTCACTCTCTCTCTTCTCTTTTTATTATTAATTTTTTTTTTTAATGGTTAGTGTCTCATTGAAACACTCCATTGAAGATGTTCTAATATCTCAAACTTTACACATTGATCATGTAATCAGTTCCTAATTTCAATAAAGCAAATGTTATAAAATAATAATGATATACTTTATGTTTATACTAATACTAGATTAGGACCCGCATATATGCAGGTTTATAATTTAATATTTAATAACCCTTAAAAAAATTAAAATGAAAAAAAAATAACCCATAAAAATAAATAATATATACAAATTTAGAAATGAAGTTTCCGATGAAATAAAAATATATATTGAAAGAAGAATTTGGTGGAGCATATGCAATAAATAGTTTTGGAAACAATTATTGAGCTTTTTGTTTTTAGTATTGAATTGACATACTACCAAATTGTTTATATCTTATTATATAAAGCAGAATGTTTCAAAGTTAGTAACTCGCATAATCGCGACACGTGTTAATTTAACCGATTAGATTTTGACATGTGTTTAATAAATTTCCAATTAGATTTTGACATGTATTTAATAAATTTCCAATTGTAATTTAACATATAATATTAACAATAAAAGTAAAATTTATAATCGATTTTTAATCATAAAAGGTAAAAGGAAAGAAAATAGTAATTATGTTTAGATTAAGGAAATTAAATGAAAACTATAATAAAAATTAAAGTAAACAAAAGAAAAGAAAACCCATATTTTAGATTAGAATAAGAAAATTAAACAATAGATAACAATCATAAAAAAAAAGGAATAAAAGCCAAAATCAAAAAAAAAAACCATATTTCAGTTTAGAATAAGGATATCTTATTATCTAAAATTGAATGTTTCAAAGTTGCTAATTCACATGATCGCGACACGTGTCAAGTCAAAGTTAGAAAAATTTAAAATCGATTAATAAAAAACAATTAAAATTCTAAAAATTTAATAACCGATTCATAATATTAAAAGGTAAAGTTACTAAAAATAAAATTAAAAACATAAAAAAAACAATTTATCCTAAAATGAAAAACTAATATAAAAAAAGAAAAAAACATTCTTTAATTTTTCCATTTAGATTAATGACATTAATCATAAAAGGAAAAGAATTCTAATTTATCACCTCTATATAAACCACAATTTGGTAGTATGTTAATTACACACCAAAAACTAGAAGTCCAATAATCGTATCCAAAGCTATTTACTCCATCTCTTCACCAAATTTTTCTTTCAAGGTATATATTTATTTCATCTTAAAATTTGTTTCTAAATTTATGTATTATATATTTTCACGGATGATCTAATTTTGTTTTCTATTTTTTCGTTTTTAGTTTTTTTCACGGGTTATAAAATATTAAATTACAAACCTGCATATGCGGATACTTATCTAGTAGAGGTTAGAAATTAGAAAATTTTTTCTTGTAGGATTACTAATCTATTGTTTAATTTCCTTAATCTAAATAGAAAAACTAAGAATTTTTTTTCCTTTTTTTATTAGCTTTGACTTTTATGATAAATTTAAATTTTGTATTTTTATTTAGTAAATTTACGTTTTAGAATTATGAATCGGTTATTAATAATTTTTATTAATCAATTTTGTTTTACGTTTTTTTATTCTTTCCTCTAGATTAGGTCCCGCGTGATACGCGGATAAAAAAATAAAAGATTTAGATTTTAAAATTGATAATATTTTTAATTATGACCAGTATAGTTAGATTCTAAATTAAAATCTCGTTTAGTTATCCATGAATTACGTTTAGTAACTCGTATTTAAGAAAATTCAAAATTGATTCATATTCAATGAATGAGATGTTTCCATAATTACCAAACACACGATAACAAATATTTCTTCTTCTAATTTTATATATTATAAATCGTATATATATATTTTTTATTTAATACTTTTTATTTGATAATTTTTATTTTTATCTTACTTTACTTTTTTAATGTTATTAATTTCCATTATATAAAACACAATTTTTTTTCCTTTTTGTTATTTTTATTTGGTAGTTTTTATTTTTTCTCTTACTTTACTTTTTCAATGTTATTAGTTTCCATTAGGGCTAGGCAAAAAATCCGGATCCGAATATCCGAACCGGTACCAAACCGAAAATACCCGAACCGAAAGGGTTTTGGATCCATTCAAATACCCGGACGGATCCTAAATTCCTATACCGAAGAACCGAACCGGTACTGAACCGAGAACCGAATGGGTACCCGAAATCCCGAAGTGTAATTATATACCCAAATATATTAATTATATTTAGACTTGATATAATCCAAATACCCAAAATTACAACTGTAAACCCGAATATATTAATTATTGTTAGAGTATTTCGGGTATTTTAGGTATATTTTCGATATTATGAGTATATCGAATACTCCTATTTTGTTTTTTCTGGATTTTTCGCGTATTTTGGATACTTTTGGTTTGAAAGTATATTGGTTTTATTGAAATGAATATTCATGTTTTTGTGGTTTGTCTCGGATTTCGGGTTTTTCGGGTCTTTTCGGATATGGTGGATACTTTGGATACTTTCGGATCCGGATCCGAACCATATCTGAAAAAAATTCGGATCTTAAAGAAAATACCCTAACCAATCCGAACCCGATCCGAATTTGTAAAATACATGATCGGTACCTAAATCCCTAAACCCGAAATACCCGAAACCCGAAATACCCGACCCAAACCCGATCCAAGGATCCGAATGCCCACCCCTAGTTTCCATTATATAAAACACAATTTTTTTTCATTTTTGTTATTAAAAAAAATAACTAACAATAGGAAAGTTTATATTATTATTTCGACACACGTCGCGATCTTAATTAACGACATACGTCGCAATCACGCTCACGTCGAGAGATCCAGCTTTATATAATAAGATTGTCTAAATAAGGTTTTTTTTTTCATTTCGTATAACCTTTATATTTTTGATACGTCTAGAAGGCATGTTATTAGAAAATGCCTGCTAACAAGTTTGAGTTTTATAACATTGAATTTTGTTAATCCTTGTAGTAACGAGCTGTACACGATTTTAATAAACCCAACACACGACATTAGCAAACAACGAACCTTATCACTACAAAGTGCAAACATACAAACATAAATAATTTAATGGAAACAAGCAATACATAAACTACAAACCAAAATCCCTAAATCGAAGAGACAAGCGAAAGACGAGGGTATATCACAAAGGAAGAGACGAATGTATCAGAAAGGTGGGCAAATTTTTCATCTAGTTATGACTTATGTGCTATTCCTAATCTCGAGTCTTTGGATTCTCAATTGGGAACAGGTGAGATATTAATGCACAAATGTTAAACCAAAACACATATCTTTCCCCGACTAAGTGATGAATTTGGTTTGGAATTGGTCCGAATTTGGACGCAGAGGTCGGGGGAAGAGATCATGGATGAAATTAACCACTTACGACGTCTTGAATGTCTAACCTTCGAACTTTTCTTTGCAATATTTTTTTTATATGAATCTTGATGACCCATCTGAGTTAAGCATGGTTGTTGGCAGTATCTCCTTCTCACTCGATCATGTATTGCTTATGACGTAAACTGGCTGGCCGCTAATCTTCAATCTAAGATGAAATCAAGAACAACCAAAAATAATCAAATCTAAATTCAGGTTCAATTACAAGATTCATATTCTTAATTGAAAATCAAATCACAACCACACAAAATTCCATAAGTATTCAACTACCCATGCACTTAAAGAGCAGTTTTTGTGATTCGAAGGACTCGAATCTAGGTCCACTTTGAACATGGTCCTTCACGGCAGCGCATCTAACATTGACGGTCTTGATTATGCCGACAAACATAGATGTGGATTTGACTTTTGAGAGATTTGTGTGGATTAGAGAGACCTTGATAAAATCAACACATGACTAGAAATATCATCATTTTTTTTTTTTTGATTACCAGGAGGTTCTGGGCCAAAGCCCGTAATCCCCTTCAGGCCCGAAACCACAACATGTAATATTAGTTCCGTCCCAATCGTCACTCGATCCTATGACCTCTAGGCTTTGCCTAAAATACTTTCGATGAGCTATAGTGTTGAATCATCATTTTCTCCAATCAAATCTCTTAAAATCATCATTTTCTTCTATCAAATCTCTTAATAAGATCTAGTGTTGGATCATCATCTTCTCCAATCAAATCTTTCAATGAGCTCCGGCGGTGGGTTATCCTATTCTTTGATAAAATCCACCAGAGATTCCTTCATTTTTTTCGCCAGGAACAATTTCATTCGCCGGAGCTCTGGAAAGAAATCGAGTTAGATCTAGCCATTCTCATTGAAGGTGGTGGATGGTTTTTGGGAATTAAGAAGATGGTGGATGGTCTCCTTCTTCACCACCAAGATTTTTATCTTCCACAAAATCATCACCAACAAATCCAGTCACTCGTTTCTAACTCACCGAATCGATATAGTATGTCGAAGTCACCTCAAACGAACGTTTTTGCCTATCGCTTTCTCTGATCCTTGTTTTACTTCTTCTTCTTCAAGTTGTATTAGACGTCAATAGGTGACCGATTCCTTTACAATGAGAGAGAGACATAGAGAGAGAATATGACATTTTCAATAAGAACTTTAAAATAAATATAAAACTTATTATACCTAAACAAATTATGCTAAATCACATGAGAAGCAAAATATGGGTAAAGTTGGAATTTTCTAATTTAGAAAATGAAATAGTGCCCTTAACAATTGTTTCGTCATTCTACTAATTAAGTTGTTATTCCTTGCTAGTAAGTGCAAATTCTCATTATTTTATGTTGTTTTTAGGTAAATATGTTTTGCTAATTTTTACTCTGAAATCAAAAGCCCATCAATATCTCAAATTTCATGGTAAACTAGGGGTGATTCGCGCTACGCGCGAGGCGTGGTAAACAATTATTTAAACTGTGTTTATTGTCTATTGTTATTTTATTTTCCTTGATCTCTTAGTTAATTAAATTTTTTCTGCCTCTATTTTTTTTTTTTTTTGGTTAAAAATGTTTAATAGATCTAAGTGTCTGACATTTTCCTCTTGTTTTCTCTAATTTTTTTTTCCCTAATGCAAAAATCAATACCTCTCTATGAGATTAACAAAAAAAAAAAAGACTTGGCCCTTAATAATAGCCTTATGTTTGTTAAATTTTCATATTTCTCTACAGTTAAATATGGAAATCGATTTTTAAAAATATAAAAAACAAATAGACTTAATAAACACATACATATTCCACACAATAATTATGATTTAAGGGTTTTTCCATAAGCGGCGAGAGTTGTAAAATGAAGGTTAACTTTCCTGGTTTTGCTTGTGGTGATGTTCGTCCTGTGAGTTCATTTGGCTGACTTGGAGTGGCTAATCTCCATTGAAGAAGAAGAATCCTTTTACCGCTACGCATCGTCGAGGCGAGCTCAGCCTCCCCGATAAACTCATATCATCCCTCAAACTCACTGAACGCAAAGGCCTTATCTATCTATACCGCAACTCTTCACACAACTCCCTCCCCGACCCTAGATCTTTTCGTTGTTCCCAATTATCTGGAGGTCTTGCCCTTGGAATGGCCGAGCTTTCGACACAAACCAGAGACTGGGAAGAGCTCTTCTGCACCATATATTATAGTATCTTCTGCATTCACTACAAGAAAACAGCCTCATTCCAACGAAATTTTACGACGGAAATAATTCGATGTAAAGTACCAACGAATTTGCATCAACTTTACAAACGAAAAATATTTTCGATGTAGAGTCGTCGTAAATTTTTGGCGTCGTAAAATCGTCGTAATATAAAGACGTTTTTACGACGACATTACGACAATGTCAAAATTCGTTGTAAATTCTATGTAAAATTACATCGGAATTACATCGAATATCAATTTTTTAGTATTTCGTTGTAAATTCGATGTAAAATTTATATCAAATTTACATCAAATCCGTAATCCATACTAATTTATGGTATATGGTTTAGGGCTTATGATGATTATAGGGTTGATTAAAAGTTCTATAAGATTGGTTTTTCATCGTTTATATTGTTTTAACTAAGTTCTACTCATTGCACACAAAAATTTGAGTTTTCACAAAAATCAATAACATTATATACTTCATGCATGTTATGTATATACTTATAAGAACAAAGCTTATACATTATTATGCAAGATAAGGAAGTTTCCCATAAATTAGATTCAGTCGTCGTTATTGAATTTGTTGTTTACTAAGAAAAGTCTTGGAAGCACAAATATACTTCGTTGATACATTTAAATATTGTGTATTGTAATTTAGGGTATAAGGTATAGAATTATTTGATTACGACGATATTACAACGGATTTGTTGTAAATTCGATTTAAAATTACATCGAATTTACAACGAAATACTAAAAAAATATGAAATTTCCCACACGCGGCAAATTTAATTTTTGATTACGACGATTTTACGACGGATTCGATGTAAAATTACATCGGAACTACATCGAATATCATTTTTTAGTATTTCGATGTAAATTCGATGTAAAAAATTATATACCCTATACCCTAAATTACAATACACAATATTTAAATGTATCAACGAAGTATATTTGTGCATCCAAGACTTCTCTTAGTAAACAAAAAAATTCAATAACGACGATTGAATCTAATTTCTGGAAAACTTCCTTATCTTGCATAATAATGTATAAGCTTTGTTCTTATAAGTATATCCATAACAAGCATGAAGTATATAATGTTATTGATTTTTGTGAAAACTCAAATTTTTGTATACAATGAGTAGAACTTAGTTAAAACAATATAAAGGATGAAAAACCAATCTTATAGAACTTATAATCAACCCTATAATCATCGTAAGCACTAAACCTTATACCCTAAATTAGTATGGATTACATATTCGATGTAAAATTTACATCGAATTTACAACGAAATACTAAAAAAAATGATATTCGATGTAATTCTGATGTAATTTTACATCGAATATACATCGAATCCGTCGTAAAATCGTCGTAATCAAAAAATTAAATTTGCTGCGTGTGTTAAATTTCATATTTTTTTAGTATTTTGTTGTCAATTCGATGTAAATTTTACATCGAATCCATCGTAAAATCGTTGTTATCAAAAAATTAAATTTGCCGCGTGTGGGAAAATTCGTATTGATTGAATTTTTGGTTAAAATTTTACGACGGATTTACATCGAATCCGTCGTAATTCCGATGTAATTTACCATCGAAATTACGACGACCGTACCTCTATATATACGAGCTCAGATTTCTTCCTTCAACCTCATTCTCTCACAGACTCTCTCTGTCTCTCTCAAAGCTCAACATCTCTCTAAAAGGTAAACTTTTTTTGTCAATTAAATTAGATAGGATTAGAAATTAGGATTGGAAATTATCGTTTAGGATGATTGGAATGCAAATTTTAGTATTGGAATAGACGTCATAATTTGTTAAATTCATTAATTTAGTTATTAATTTAATATAAATTTTTTTATGTCAGATGCGCCTCAGCGGGCAGAATTGGAGCAGAGAACCGCGATGGCTACGGACGCGGAGCTTTTTAGGAACTTCGATATCAACGTAGATAATTAGTATTTTGAATTGTATTTTTATTATTTGTATTTCGAATTTTATTTTATATTTTGAATTTATTTATAAAATTTATAATTATATAAGTTATAATTTATAATTTTATTAATTATTAGTTTATAATTATATTTTTATTAATTATATAATTTATACATAACATCAAAATTACATCGATCTAGGATTTACATCGAATTTATTTTACATCGAATTTACATCGAATTTACATCGAATTCATTTTACATCGAATTTACAACGAATTCATTCCACAATACAAAAATTCTATTATTCGATGTAAAGTCGAAGTAAAATTACATCGATTTTACATCGAATAATTTACGACGATTTTACGACGATTCTTATTCGTTCCAATTCTTACGACGAATTTACGACGATTCTCGAGTTACGACGATCAGTTTACGACGATTTGTCAATCGTCGCTAATCTGTCTCAAAGCCTGTTTAACATCGATTTTACATCGATTCTGCCCATTGTAAAGATCTGTTTTCTTGTAGTGATTACACCAACCGTTGACTATTCATGAACCTATACCCGACGATGAAAGCCTATGAATACGGGTTCCGCGTTTTCGTGCTTACATATTGCTATATTCGGATTTCCGGGTTCAGAACATGGCAGTTCATAGAACTGGCTATCTCCCGGTTTCTGCTTATACCTCTTGGTGCTGGTGTTAGTTTAGGTGTCAATATGTTTATCTATCCTATATGGGCAGGAGAAGATCTTCAAAACTGATCTTATGGGTTTATGAGTTTTTGGGTTTTATGTATTAGTTTATGTTATTTTAAGGATTTTTTTTTTAAGTAGTGGATGCCAAGGTGGATGCTGAGGTGGCGGAAGGAGAAGTGAGCAAGGCTAACTTTATATATATAGATATTCAAGTCTACTCCCTAGTTTTTTTTTCTGTTCACCATTAATTTATCATTTAAAAAAAAAAAATTCTTACCAAGTTCTTCTTTTGTTAGTTTAAAAATCTATTTTATTTATACTTATTTATAATTTTTGAAATACATAATTTTTTATATAAAATACGGAACTTTTACAGTTTTATATTAACTTTTCCATATCTATTACATAATAATCTATAGTTTTTAAAAAAAATATATTTATCATAATTTTTAAACATGAATATACTATATTAATCACAAATTATTATACGTTAAACACTATTTTATACGTTAAACATTATTATACGTAAATTACCAATTGGTAGCAATTGAAGATATGAAAATTAGGTAGGTAGTAATCATGTTTTAAAATTAGTTCTGGTGACCGGTTTGGATGAGCGATGGGCGACTCCGTCGTGAACTTCAGCTCTTGTGCCCGTCGTTCTTTTTCCAGCGGATGTGTTGAACCGTGGTGACTTCTGTAGCTCCAGAGTTTGTGCCCTTTGTTTGCGTTGTTGATTTGTTTTTTGTGTGTGTTTCGGTTTCTCTATTTGGGACTAGATTTCCTTCGTTTGAGCTTGGTTTCTCTTCTTCGGTTAATTGGTCATGTTTTTAGCCGGAGATGGAGCGTGTGAGAGTACATCGTGATGCACGTCTTTTGGTTTCATGTTTGGAACATTGTCAAGATGGTCTTTGCATTCTGTGGTTTATTTGGTTTGATTCTTAGCATCTTTTCGACTTTAGTATTAGGTTTTGATGCTAGTCCTCCATGTAATTCTATGTATTGCTCCATGTATTTCAAGTTTACCTCAATCAATAAAACTCCTAGACGTTTAAAAAAAAATATAGTTTGACTACAAAGAGAATTATTTTTTTCTGTTTTATCCAGCCTCTATCTCATTTATTACCAAAATGCCACCACCATCAAATTCTTCAACCACCACCGCACCACTTCCAGTCACACAATATATTTCTCTGCCGCAAACACCACCACCGGTAGTGTCCGCATCACCACCACCTCCGATTGCTTCATCTCCTCCGTTGGTGTTTCATCCGACTCATAGCCTAATCGACTACTATCACCTCCACTGTCATCGATGACGCCCAAACCTCGCTCTATTTGCCGGAGTATGTTGATTTTCTCGCTTTCGTTTCGCCGGAATCCATGGACGCTCCTTCACCATAGACGATAACATTATATACAATAATATAAGATATTATTAGTAGCATGTTATATGTATCAGATATTATTGTTAGTACGTTAACATTAACAAATATATGATATTATTGTTAGCACGTTACATGTATCATATATTATTGTTAATATGTTAACATACTATGTTAACATGTTACAATTATCAAATATAATTGTTAGCACGCTAAAAATTATCGGATAGCACGTTAACAAGTATAAGATAGTATTGTTAACACGTTAACAAGTATTCTCTTTATTTTTGTTAGCACGTTAACACGTTAATTTTTATATTTTGTATGATATGATAACTGGATTAACCTGCTAAACATAAATTTATCGTGATAACGATATTATTTACCATGTTAATCAAATAGTTATCCGCTAATATTAGTGATGAATAGTGATCGTCGACTTTGTATGAACAGTGTCGCCGACAAACTGGCGTCGGAAAAGTCTAAATCCGATCAATGGCATTTTTGTAAATAATTTGTAAACTTTGTATACAATTTTTTTCTCCTTGCTAGTTTCCTAATTTTGAAGTTATCATTGTATATTAGGGATGTCAATCGGGATGGCCCGGCCCGACCTGAAAAAAAATCGGGCCTATATTCTAAAGCTCGGCCCGGCCCGTCCCGGACAGGGCTTTAGGGCTTTTAGGGTTTTTCGGGTTTTTCTTTACAAACAAAAAAATTCACAATTCTCAAATGAAAAATAATTAAAACAAAAGATTTATCAAAATAAATCTAAATTGAAATGTATTATATCAAATCCAATTAAATTTAAAAGCAAAAGTTTGACAAAAAAAACAAATAAAATTCAAATAAATTGTATTGCCAAATAAAACATAAAATCAAAACACTTCAAATCTAGGTAGTAGAGTTTAGATTAGAATCTCTTTCATCGTCTTCTAAATCCTCATCACCATCAAGAGTTACAGATAAAAAAAAAAGTAAAATAATATTAAGTTTTGACATGTATAAATCATATAGAAATGTCATTGAAAGTCTATAGATAATGATTTTAAAAATATGAAATAAATATGGATGAATGATAATGGTATCTGGATCACGAAATGTAAACCCATCATTTAAGTGCGTATACAAATCAATGCTTCAATGTTTCTTGGTAAAAGACGATTTCTATATTTATCCAAGACATGCACACCAATACTAAATGTAGACTCTGATGCCACTGTAGTTATCGGAATGCTTAGAACATCATACAATTAGCAAATTAGGGTTTTGATCAACGAAAATATATATAGAAAATATGTCAAATTATTATTTTTATAAAGATAAATTTTTAAATAAATCTCTAACTAATTAAAATGTAAAGTTCCGGACTTTTTGGACTAGCCCAAGCCCCATCGAGCTAAGCCCGAAAAACACACTAGCCCGAAATACCCGATTTTTTTTGGGTTTATATTTTTAAATCCGAACCCGTTGTTTTTTATAGCCGGGCCAGCCCTCGGACTTCAGCCCTAATTGACACCCCTATTGTATATAGCTAATTTTTTGATTATCTGTTAATATTAATTCATTTAACTCTCTTTTTGTAATTCGCCTAAAACCTTTAGACACGGCTCGTCATAAATATCTTCCAAACATCTTTCTTTTTCGGTTGGCACATCTTACTCAACGGTTGACCACACAAGACTTTAAAGTTTAAATTATACACTCATCTCTTATCTCCTTCCCCCTCCTCTATTATTATTATTATTTTTTTTTAGTTTATCAAATTCCGATGATCTGCTTCGTTTCGTTTGTTTTCTGTTCTCTTTGGAGAAGGAGAAAGGAGAAACGGCGGCATACAAACCCACCGATGTCTTTCTCATTAGTTGCGGCGCTACCTCCAAAACCTGGGATACCACCGGCCAAGCTTGGACGCCGGAGCAGCTGGAGGTTTTTTCGTCTAATTCAGTCAACGCGTCATACGCTTTAAAGTCTTTCGGAAGAAAACCGCCGTGGGAAAAGGTTCCGATATTCCGATCGAAATTTACTTACAGTTTTTCAGTCTCTCCCGGCTCGAAATTCCTCCAGTTGTATTTTCACTACAAGAAAACAGTCATTTTACAACAGACAGAATCGATGTAAAATCAGGTTTGGGACGATTTAGCGACGATTGTCATTTCGTCGTAAATTATTCGTCGTTAAACCCTAATCGTCGTATAGTCGTCGTAAAATCTGGGACGCATATAAATCGTCGTAAAACCGTCGTAAATAATTCGTCGTAAATTCGTCGTAATAGTACGACGGATTTACGATGATTATACCACTGACGTGTTACGACTATGTTACGACGGATTATTTACGACGATGTTACGACAGATTATTTACGACGATGTTACAACGGATTATTTACGACGATTTTACGACGGATTATTTACGACGATTTTACGACGATATATCGAATTATATTAATTAATAAATTATTAATTAATAAATAATAAATTTAAATATATATTAATAAATTATAATTTAAATNTAAAATTTTATTAATAATTCAAAAATACAAATTAAAATCCCAAATACAAACTACAATATACTAATTAATACCAAATTCTTCAAAAAGTTCCTCGTCGGTTCTATGCAGCAATTCCGCTCGCTTTTTCGCAAGCGGATCCGGATCCTGATCCTGATCCTCATCCCTCGGTCCCGATGTCGATGCTTGCTGCGCTCTCAGGGCCTTCGCCAAGGCAGGATTATCCACGGCAAGAAGCTCGAACAGAGAATTGTATCCTTGGATCGTCTTACCTAATCCAAGGATCTTCTGATCGGATTCCGCTTGCTTCGCCCGTAAAGTGTTGATCTCGGAATGGGCGGTGTTCAACTCGTTCCTCAACCCAACCGGATCGTTGGTCGGACGATGTGCGGAAGCCGAGGCAACATAACTATCTCTAATCGATCACATCCCTAAAACTCTGCCTTTTTTCTTCGGGGCAACCTAAAAAAAAAACATTAAAATTAATAAATTGAATACGAAATAATTAAAAATTTAATATGATTATTATTAATTACCTCTTCATAAATCTCGTCCATCTGGGTTGTGGTCAAAGCCGCATTGGACTGGACCGAGCTACCGCCAGGTGATAGCTGCTGAGAGAGCTGAGTTTGACGCTCCTCGATCCGTGCATGCACGTCATTGTAGACCTGCTCCGCCCGAGGATCCACAAAAGAACCGTCTTTCTTTTTGTGAGTTTCCTCAAAAACTCGAGTCATCGGAGGAAGTTCGCCTCCGTTTGCCTAAATAAATGACATTCGGAAAATATAAACGGTTAAAGAATAAATTTAATTAATTACAAAAGCTGGAAAAAAAATTATTAAAAAAAAAATCATACCATTTGAAGACGCCTTCCCGCAAATGAAGTTTGGCCTGAAGTATGTGGCAACACCGCCCGCCGACCGTCTGGACCGACAGTGTTCCGAGAAGCCGAACACTTAGCAGCCACTTGCTGCGAATGCGGATCCATCCAGTGTGTCTTCAAGCCGTTCCAAACTTCGGAAGACATGTACGGGGGCTTCGCCTCATCGCCGTCAACCTCCCACTTCCGCTTCCAATCGGAGACGGTATTGTTGAGCCGCAACTTTCCCTTCGCCTTAAACTCCGTCTTCACCGTCTCGTTGATCGCAACATCCCAGTGCCATTTTTGCTATAAAAACAAGAAAACAATTAGAAACGATTAAATAAAATTAAATAATTATTATAAACAAAAAAAAAAATTAAATTACGTACCGCGAAACATTTGAACCACGTATCAACGACGTCGCGCGGAACAGCAGACCAATTGCGGTGAGGCTCCTCGAAGTAGGCTTTGATGGTGTCAGACACACTCCGCCCGACTTTGTTGTCCTCCTTAAACCTGGAATATAAAAATAAAATTAAATGTAAAAAGCAGATATTAATGACAAAAAAAAAAAAAAATTAGCTTACGTACCAAAAAGTACCCGGCGGGCGGAGCGGATCTAACCGGGGTAAACAATCATGACCCGGCGACCGCAAAATGTCCTCGACCGTCAATCACACATATATCAAAGCGGGTCGAGGTGTAGGAGCATCTGGCGGTGGCGGGGTCGCCTGTGGGGCGGGCCCGGAGTCCGGAACCACAGACGGTGTGGCAGACGATGATGGGGCGGCATCCAAATTAACACTCGGCCTCGACTCGCCACCCATAAATGCGCGATAATGATTCCTACGTGGCCCCATATCTAAAAAAAAATTAACGACTATCAAAAATATAATATATCCAATCTAATTCTAATCATATATAATTCAAATTCTATCTAATTATTCCAATCCCTATCTACTATTAACAATCAAATATACTAATATAATTTATTAATAAAACAAAAAACAAAAAAAAAACAAAATTTACCTTAGAGAGAGAAAGCTCCGGAATTCGGTAGAGAGAGAAGGAGATTGTGAGTTGTGAGGGAAAAATCTGGGCTCGGGTATATATAGATTTTGTGACCGTCGTAAAATCGTCGTAATCCACGAAACCGAATAGTAAACCAATAAGAACAATTTCCATACGCGGGAAATTGTCACTCCACGCGGGAAAATTAATTTTGGGTTATGACGATGTTACGACGGTTGCGTCGTAAAATCGTCGTAATTTACCATCGAACTTACGACAGATACGTCGTAAGTTCGTCGTAATAATAGAAATTTAAACCCTAAACCCTAAACCCTAAC
>PKMM01053537.1:0-12090 GCA_002933915.1 Eutrema heterophyllum
TACATGCCTATTCTTTTTTTAAAACGCTTATGCAAATTCATTAAACATGGATCACAAGTTACAATACTGAAACAAAAGTACAAGAAACAGAGCATTATACATACCATTAGGTATTTATGCGAGAAAATAGAGAAAACACACTCCATAGGAATCGGTAGAAGATGTCCCTAGAGATCCATGGAGATGGCAAAATTCATTGAAATCCTTGAGAGGCCAATTATGCCGAAACAGCTTCTGAGTCAGTTAGATGCCTCAACCATTGAGGGCCTCCTTGAGCTATGTAAGATTGATATCTTTTATCACGAGTAACGCTAAACGTAATCTGAGACGCAACGTAATTGTTTTCTTCCAGAATATGATTTAAACTTCAGAACTCCGAGGCAGAAAGTATATCTAGAATATATGGAACTGAGTGAAGGAAAATTACTTGGTTGGAGGAAAACCTCTCTGGCTTGGGCAAAGGACGATTCAAAAATAACATTATTCTTCTGGTTCATAATTTTAAGAGATTCCACAGCCCAATGAATTTGTACATGCCTATTCGAGCTATGGATTGTTGTTATTAAGTTATAGAACCTAATAAATATGCCTATTCAAACTATGAATTGTTGTTATTAAGTTATAAGGCCTAATAAATAGAAGAAACACGGCCCAAACTAATGTTGCACAAAGCAAAATCTGAATTTACACAGAAGCATCCTCATGTTTTGATTAAATACGTGATTGTCACCCCATAACTATTTTCATTGAGAAAAGCAAGTCTTCAAAAGTTCTTTAGCTGCTCTCACTTTCAAGTCGTAATCGTCTCTCTCGTCTCTATTGTTGCTTTTCGCGCTCTTTCTCTCTCTGTATGCGACTTTCCGTTTCTTCAGATCCGCCGAGTCTTCTTTTTGTGGAATATTTGGTAGGACCTCTACATTCAAATACACCTCTGTATTGATCGATTTCGTAAACCCTAGATTCGGCGATTTTAAATCTGCAAAATCCATGGCGTCTTCACCTGGTAATACTAACCCTCACAATCCTCCTCAGTTCGATCTCGTTAATATCTTCAAACCCTCATCGAACCCTTATCCTCCGCCGCCGGCATCTTATCCTCCGCCCACAGGTCCTTTTATTCACAACCAGTACAATCAGCAGCTCTACGCTGCGCCGGGTATCGCCGCCCAACCATTGCCGGTGACTCAGACGCAACATCAGCAACAGGATTTGCCTTCTCCTTCCTCCGCAACTAACTTGCACCCACAGAGAACACTATCTTATCCAACGCCACCTCTAAATCTCCAATCGCCCCGTTCCAATCACAATCCTGGAACGCAAATCCTCGCTATGCTCAACAATAACAACGGCGGAGGCGGCAGGGAAGGGGCCGTGGCCAACCAAGATCCGTCGCATCAGCTTCCAGTAGTGAATCCGCACGAGATCGCTCGGTCATTTCCTTCAGGGCCTATTCGTGTCCCGAGCTGTAAGCTGCCCAAGGGAAGGCGATTGGTTGGTGAACACGCTGTGTATGATGTTGACGTGAGATTACATGGAGAGATTCAGCCGCAGCTGGAGGTGGCTCCAATTACCAAATACGGGTCGGATCCTCAGCTTGTAGTTGGTCGGCAAATCGCCGTGAATAAGGTCTACATATGCTACGGATTGAAAGGAGGAAACATTCGGGTTCTCAATATAAACACAGCATTGAGGTCTTTGTTCAAAGGCCACTCTCAGGTTGTTTTTCAACTCTTCGATTCGTTACTTATATATTGAAGTACCCATCTTGTTTTATAAGCACGATAAGTTTCGTGTCTCCCCCATCTAGTTCTAACTACGTGTTTGTGTCCAGAGAGTGACGGACATGGCTTTCTTTGCCGATGATGTTCATCTATTGGCTAGGTAATGTTCTGAAATTGTTGTCTAAATAGGTTATTCTATATTCTATATGGGGCGCATTCAACCCTTCTGTGCTTATTAGAGTTTAGTCAAGTGTTTTTTTTGTTAAATTCTTCTATTTTGTGGTTTACATTTATTTTCTTACCGTCTATTTTTCTTTTTCTTCTTCCAAACAGCGTAAGTCTAGATGGGAAAGTATTCGCGTGGCAAATTTCGGAAGGGTCTGAGGGGGATGATCAGCCCCAGATTACTGGAAAGATAGTTGTTGCTCTTGAGATACTAGGAGAGGAAGACAACAAACATCCACGTGTTTGTTGGCACTTCCACAAACAGGTATTTAACATATTTCTTTTGCCATGGGAAGTTGCTTCGTTTTCAATTTACTTTCTGCTGTGTCTATACTTCGCTTTCAAATCACTCTCTGCTGTGTCTATACTTCTGATTGCGTAAAATCAAATTTCAGGAAATTTTGGTGGTTTCAATTGGTAAACATGTGCTGCGAATTGATACTACCAAAGTTGGCAGAGGTGAAGTGTTCTCTGCTGAGGCACCTCTCCAGTGTCCCCTGGATAAACTGATTGATGGTGTCCAGATTGTGGGGAAACATGATGGAGAAGTTACGGATTTGTCAATGTGCCAATGGATGACCACGCGCCTGGTTTCTTCTTCAGTTGATGGCACGGTTTGTGTTTGTTCTTATCATTTTCTTCACTCGAGTCTTCCACTTTTTGTCAACTCCTTTTCAAAGTCTTTCTGAAATTGAATTGATCTAAAGAACTCAAATTCAAACTGATTTCGAAGCTTAATTTAGTTTTGTCCTGCTAGCTCATTCTAAATTGAATAGGTTTGCTAAGTTTCTTCTTTTACTTGCACCGTGTATCGTCTCTTCTCAACAGTAGGTATTTTTGTGTGCGTGAGGCTTACTCCTTCTTCCTCTTAATACCAACAGGTTAAGATATGGCAAGATTGTAAGGCACAACCAGTTGCAGTTCTGAGACCTCATGATGGCAACCCGGTTAATTCTGCCACATTTGTTACATCCCCTGAGAGACCTGATCACATCATACTTATCACGGGGGTAGTATCTTGAATCAATCTTACCAACTTTTTCCAGGCCTATCTAATGCTAAATGGCCCTGCTGTGTTGAGATTACATTTTATATTGTAGCTTTCCTTTCTGCTAAGTTGCTAACTCTGCAGTGTTGGCAATGGTCTTCTCGCAGGGTCCTCTAAATCGAGAAATGAAAATTTGGGTCTCAGCTGGGGAAGAAGGGTGGCTCCTAGCAGCTGATGCTGAGTCATGGAAGTGTACCCAGACGCTAGACTTGAAAAGCTCAACTGAACCACGAGCTGAAGAGGCATTTTTTAACCAAGTCATTGCATTGTCTGAAGCAGGCCTGCTTTTACTTGCAAACGCGAAAAGGAACGCCATGTATGCCGTGCATTTGGACTATGGCTCTTGTCCAGTTGATACACGGATGGATTACTTGTCCGAGTTTACTGTCACTATGCCTATATTGAGTTTTATAGGGACCAATGACCCTCCAGAAGAACCCATTGTTAAGGTTTATTGTGTTCAGACTCTAGCAATCCAGCAGTATACGCTAGACTTATGCTTGTGTTTGCCACCTCCTATAGAGAATGTGGGTTTGGAGAAGTCAGAATCATGTGAACTTAAGCCTACAGAATTACCATCGGTTGATTCAGTGCCTAAACCATGGATTCTAGTGAATAGATCCGAAAGTGCTTACACGTCGAGTTTTCCAGCGGGTTCTGAATTTGCGGAGACCACATCACCAGCAACTGGTCTATCCAACCGTGATCCTAAAACTTCTGGGCTGCCATCTGAGAGTAGTGATGCAGGTTCTGCGTATGCTTCTTCACCCCAGCTTCCTTTAAGTCCCAGACTATCAAGTAAACTTTCTGGCTATCACACTCCTGTAGATGCTATTGATCAAGTACTACCTCGCCGTGAGCTCGGTGGCAAAGTACCTACTGCTGATTATTCTGTTGATAGGCAAATTGATGCTGTTGGAGAAAGAAATTTGGATGTGTCTCCTGTTGAAGAAAGCCCAAGAAGCAAGGACAAGAAAGTTACACCTGATGATGATGTGTCTGGGATTCGAAGCCCGCCAGCTTTTTTCACACCCCCCACTCATCTTGTAACTCCTTCAGAAATATTGATGGGTGCTTCGTCCACTGAAGCCTCCATTACTATTGAAGAGAAGAGAGATAGAGATGCAATTATTCAGGATGTTAATAACGATGCAAGAGGCACCGAAGTTGAAGTGAAAGAAGTAGGTGAAGCAAGGTCACAGAATGGTGAAATTAACTATCATGAAGAAACTGAGAATTACACTTCAGAAAGTAGAAAGAAAATCTTTTGCTCACAGGTTTCGAATCTCAGCATTGAGATGGCAAGAGACCGTCATCCTATTGCACAGGAAACTTTCATTCCAGAGAACTCTATGGCTTATGGACCATCTTTACAAGCTGGGGATGAAAGTGGTCTTGGCTCAAGAGGTGTGTCTGAAAAGCTTCTCGAGTCAGTTTCATCTAGTGGGCTTCCACAGTCGGCAGCTACAAATAGCAAAGGGAAGAAACAGAAGGCCAAAAGTTCACAGGGTCCCGGTTTATCATCTACATCCTCATATGTTGCCACTCTGGCTGACTCCTACACTGAGCAGAGTCAGAGCGTAAGTCATCCCATGACAGATTCACTTCCTCAAATCTTAGCTATGCAGGAAACAATGAATCAGGTGACATACTTATCTTGAAACTAAGTACCCTATTGCGTAACAGTATCTGTTTTTATACTCTTGCGTCATTTCACCGATATGCTATTAAACTTGTTGCTGCCTTGATTTGGCATAAAACAGTGCCTTTGTCACATTCGATTTACAAGAAAATGTAATTTATCCATGACTGGCATTTATTGATGATAGGATATTACTTTCTTTTTAAGACGTTCTTTGGTAAAAAAAAAATTGTTGACTTGAAACATTATTTCCTTCCAGATAATGGTTTCGCAGAAGGAGATGCAGAGACAACTATCAAATGCTGTCAATGGCCCTATCAATAAAGAAGGTAAAAGGTTAGAAGTGGCTTTAGGGAGAATTATTGAGAGATCCAGCAAGTCAAATGCTGATGCTCTATGGGCCCGTTTCCAAGAGGAGACTGTTAAGAATGAAAAGTCATTGCATGACCATGCCCAACAAATCGTGAATGCAACGACGAACTTCATGAGCAAGGAGTTAAATGCCATGTTTGAGAAAACGATTAAGAAGGAATTTGCTGCAAATGGTCCAGCCATAGCACGTGCAGTAACACCAGTTATTGAAAAAACTGTATCTTCAGCAATCACAGAGTCCTTCCAGGTTGGTAATTTACTAGACATTTAGAGCTGATTCATGAGAAGATCCATTGTTGATTAAGATAACTGCTTTCTCTTTTGTACAGAGAGGAATTGGTGACAAAGCAGTCAATCAGCTTGAAAAATCGGTTAATTCAAAACTTGAAACAACTATAAATAGGCAAATTCAAGTCCAATTTCAGACCTCTGGCAGGCAAGCACTCCAGGTAAAAATTCGAATGTAAACTAGTTTTATGATGCTTTGTAAACGTATATATACAATTCTTGTGCACATAATTTCAGCTGCTCAGCGAAAAAGAAGGTTAATGTCTTATATTTTGTTGCAATCTATATACTTCAGGAGGCTCTTAGGTTGAGTTTGGAGTCCTCAGTCATACCTTCGTTTGAGAGGTCCTGCAAGACCATGTTTGATCAAATGGACTCAGCCTTCCAGAGAGGTATTGCTGAGCACACAAGCGCAGCCCAGCTACAGATTGACTCTGGACACTCCCAGCTTGCTCATACTTTAAGGGTATGATGGAAAATCATCATTCTTCTAGCACTGTTATGGTTGCAAATTCCATTTCTTTCCTCTTTCTAAAGTTGCTACTCGTTTGACAGGAAACCATTACTTCGACGTCGTCAGTTGCCCAAGCCTTACGTCGTGAATTAGCTGAGAGCCAAAGGAACCTCTTAGCTCTTGCATCTTCTGGAGGTAATTCTGGTGGGTCAAATCCCTTGATTACTCAACGAAGTAGCGGATCTTTGGGTGCACTTCTTGAAAAGGTGTGCACACTCTGGAATAAATAACCATGAATCCCAACTGATGTTGTCTATTTTTGAGTTCTGACAAGTAATATATGCCTCTTATCTCAATGCCTGTCGTTTCAGGTTGAAGCACCTATGGACCCAACAGCTGAACTATCCAGGTTGATATCTGAACGCAAGTACGAAGAATCTTTTACCTGGGCTCTACAGAGAAGCGATGTCTCTATAGTATCATGGGTTTGCTCACAGGTGAAATTTGGTTTAGAATACCTGTATATTAAGATCTCATAACCATTAGTTTTTACATGATCCCATGACATTGGTATGTGCTAATTCAGGTGGATCTTCATAGACTACTGGCTATGAGTCCGCTTCCGCTGAGCCAAGGCGTGCTTCTGTCTTTGCTACAACAGCTAGCATGCGAGATCAGCAAGGATACATCTCTAAAGCTTGCTTGGATGACTGATGTGGTTGCAGCCATAAACCCATCAGACCAGATGATTGCGGTCCACGCTCGACCAATCTTTGAACAAGTCTATCAGATTCTGCACCACCACCGTAACTCACCGGGCAGTGACGTCTCTGGCATCAGACTTATAATGCACGTCATCAACTCCATGCTTATGAGCTGCAAATGATAACTCCCCTATCATTCTCTCTTCTTGTTCACAAAACATAGGAGTACAACAATTTCTGTGTCTACTTTTTAGATTTTTTTTGGTTTTTTTTTGTCTTTCAATTTTCTTCTTCTAAATGTAAAATCTCGTTGTTTCTACGTGTCTATATTGTTGAGAAGATTTTAGTGGACTGAAGAACTTGGTATTGCTGAGTTCAGTAAGGCCTGGTACTGGAGCTCGAGAACATTGATGAAACATGAAGATCAGGTTTTGATTTTATAGATTTTCTTAAGAATTGATCTTGAAGCAACACGAAGGTTTAATGGCAATGCAGTCCAAACAGGAGTACAGGCAGTCCAAATAGGAGTAAAGAAATATTCTCTTACTGCCTTCCTCTTACGATTCATAAAAGGAAATCAGGTCATAAATTGAGTATGAAGAATTGAAGACATTCATTAGTTGGACACTAAATAGAGAAATTGAGGATTTGTTTCGTATAGTTCCTCGAGATGTTCGTTTTGTTGCGTTTACATTTTAGATATGGAGCTGACCCTCCTTTGCTCTTCTTCTCCTTCGACAATTGCAACAAGTTGTGGTGACAAGAAGAAAAATGCACAGAAGCAGTTAAAACAAGTGAGAACCCCAAAGGAATGATTCGGGCTAAATATGTAAGGCCCAATATCTGAAACTAAGCCCCGAAACAAAAATTGCACGGACTAAAATATTAATTTTTCCAGAACCCATCCTCATATTTTTATTACGAACACGATTATCACCCCTAACTTTTCGTGATCTCGATCATGCCCAATTTAATTTTTCATTAAAAAAAAAAAGTAGTCTCGAAAAGTTCTTTTTCTGTTCTCACTTTCAAGTCATCATCGTCTCTATTGTCGCTCTTCGCTTCTCTCTCTATCTCTATGTGACTATCAGATCCGCCGAGTCTTCTTTTTGTGGAATCTTTTCAAGGAGCTATATATTCATTTACACCTCTTTATTGATCGATTTCGCAAACCCTAGCTTCGGCGATCTTAAATCTGCACTATCCATGGCGTCTTCACCTGGTAATACTAACCCTCACAATCCTCCTCCGTTCGATCTCGTTAATATCTTCAAACCCTCATCGAACCCTTATCTTCCGCCGCCGGCATCTTATCCTCCGCCCACAGGTCCTTTTATTCACAACCAGTACAATCAGCAGCTCTACGCTCCGCCGGGTATCGCCGCCCAACCATCGCAGGTGACTCAGACGCAACATCAGCAACAGGATTTGCCTTCTCCTTCCTCCGCAACTAACTTGCACCCACAGAGAACACTATCTTATCCCACGCCACCTCTAAATCTCCAATCGCCCCGTTCCAATCACAATCCTGGAACGCAAATCCTCGCTCTCCTCAACAATAACAACGGCGGAGGCGGCAGGGAAGGCGCCGTGGCCAGCCTAGAGCCGTCGCATCAACTCCCGGCAGTGAATGCGCCCGAGATCGCTCGGTCGTTCCCTGGCGGTTCGGTTCCTATTCGTGTACCAAGCTGTAAGCTCCCCAAGGGAAGGCGATTGGTTGGTGAAAACGCAGTGTACGATGTGGACGTCAGATTTCATGGAGAGATTCAGCCTCAGCTGGAGGTGACTCCGATTACCAAATACGGGTCGGATCCTCAGCTCGTAGTGGGTCGGCAAATCGCCGTGAATAAGGTCTACATATGCTACGGATTGAAAGGAGGAAACATTCGGGTTCTCAATATAAACACCGCATTGAGGGCTTTATTCCGAGGCCATTCTCAGGTTGTTTTACTTATACCCTGCAATCAACTTTTTGCAAATTACCTATTGAAGTACCCATATGGTTTGATCGGTGTTTTTCGCCATCAGCATGATATGTTTCGTTTCTCGCCCACCAATTCTAACTACGTATTTGTGTCCAGAGAGTGACAGACATGGCTTTCTTTGCCGAGGATGTTCATCTGTTGGCTAGGTAATGTTCTGGAACTGTTGTGTAAATAGGCTATTCTATATGGTATAGGGGAGCATTCAACTCTACTGTGTTTATTAGAGTTTTGGCCAAGTGTTTTTTTTGTTAGCTTTCTCTACTTTGTGGTTTGCATTTGTTTTCTGACCGTCTATTTTTCTATTTCTTCTTCCAAACAGCGTTAGTCTTGATGGAAAAGTATTCGTGTGGCAAATTTCGGAAGGGTCTGAGGGAGATGATCAGCCCCAGATTACTGGGAAGATAGTTGTTGCTCTTGAGATACTAGGAGAGGAAGAAAACAAACATCCACGTGTTTGTTGGCACTTCCACAAACAGGTATTTAACATATATCTTTTGCCATGGGAAGTTGCTTCGCTTTCAATTTACTCTTTGCTGTGTCTATACTTCTGATTGCGTAAAATCAAATTTCAGGAAATTTTGGTGGTTTCAATTGGTAAACATGTGCTGCGAATTGATACTACCAAAGTTGGCAGAGGTGAAGTGTTCTCTGCTGAGGCACCTCTCCAGTGTCCCCTTGATAAACTGATTGATGGTGTCCAGATTGTGGGGAAACATGATGGAGAAGTTACGGATCTGTCAATGTGCCAATGGATGACCACGCGCCTGGTTTCGTCTTCAGTTGATGGCACGGTTTGTGTTTGTTCTTATCATTTTCTTCCACTTTTTTTCAACTCCTTTTCTATGTCTTTCTGAAATTGAATTGATCTAAAGAACTCAAATTTAAACTGATTTCGATGCTTAATTTAGTTTGGTTCTGCTAGCTCATTCTAAATTGAAGAGGTTTGCTAAGTTTAATCTTGTACATGCACTGTGTATTGTCTCTTCTCAACAGTTAGTATTTTTGCAACAGTTGGTATTTTTGTGTGCGTGAGGCTTACTCCTTTTTCCCAATAATACCAACAGGTTAAGATATGGCAAGATTGTAAGGCACAACCAGTGGCAGTATTGAGACCTCATGATGGCCATCCCGTCAATTCTGCCACATTTGTTACATCCCCGGAGAGACCTGATCACATCATACTTATCACGGGGGTAGTTTTCTTGAATCAATCTTACCAACTTTTCCCAGGCCTATCTAATGCTAAATGGCCCTGCTATGTTGAGATTACATTTTATATTGTAGCTTTTCTTTCTGCTAAGTTGCTAACTGTCAGTGTTGGCAATGTTCTTCTCGCAGGGTCCTCTAAATCGAGAAATGAAAATTTGGGTCTCAGCTGGGGAAGAAGGGTGGCTCCTACCAGCTGATGCTGAGTCATGGAAGTGTACCCAGACACTATACTTGAAAAGTTCAACTGAACCACGAGCTGAAGAGGCATTTTTTAACCAAGTCATAGTATTGTCTGAAGCAGGCCTGCTTTTACTTGCAAATGCGAAAAGGAATGCCATATATGCCGTGCATTTGGACTATGGCTCTTGTCCAGTTGATACACGGATGGATTACTTGTCCGAGTTTACAGTCACTATGCCTATCTTGAGTTTTATAGGGACAAATGATCCTCCAGAGGAGCCCATTGTTAAGGTTTATTGTGTTCAGACTCTAGCAATCCAGCAGTATACATTAGACTTATGCTTGTGCTTGCCACCTCCTATAGAGAATGTGGGTTTGGAGAAGTCAGATTCTTGTGTGTCAGGGGAGATAAACTTCAGTGAAGGCACGTCAGAACCATCTGGATTTAAGCCTACAGAATTACCTTCGGTTGATTCAGTGCCTAAACCATCTATTCTAGTGAATAGATCGGATAGTGCTAATACGTTGCGTTTTCCAGCAGAGACCACACCACAAGCAATTGTTCTACCCAACAGTGAACCTAAAACTTCTATGCTGCCATCTGAGACCGGGTCAGGTTCTGCATATGTTACTTCACCTCAACTTCCTCTAAGTCCCAGACTATCAAGAAAACTTTCTGGCTATCAGACTCCTGTAGATTCTATTGAGCCAATACTACCTCATCATGAGCTTGGTGGCAAAGCACCGTCTGCTGATTATTCTGTTGATAGGCAAATGGATGCTGTTGGAGAAAGAAATTTGGATGTATCATCTGTAGAGGACAGCTCAAGAAGCAAGGACAAGAATGTTACATCTGATGGTGATGTGTCTGCCTCTGGTATGCAAAGCCCACCAGCTTTTTTCAAACACCCCACTCATCTTGTAACTCCTTCAGAGATATTGATGGGTGTTTCGTCTGCTGAAGACAGGAGGGATAGAGATGCAAATATTCAGGACGTGAATATTGATGCAAGAGGCACAGAAGTTGAGGTAAAAGAAGTAGGTGAAGCAAGGTCGACGCAGAATGGTGAAATCAACTATCATGATGAAACTGAGAATCGTACTTCAGAAAATAAAAACATCTTCTGCTCACAAGCTTCGAATCTCAGCACTGAGATGGCTAGGGACTGTTATCATCCTAGTACAGATGAAACTTTCATTCCTGAGGAATCTAAGGCTTATGGACAATCTTTACAAGCTGGGGATGAAAGTGGTCTTGACTCAAGAGGTGTGTCTGCAAAGCTTCCTGAGTCGGTTTCATCTAGTGTGCTTCCACAAAATAGTAAAGGGAAGAAACAGAAGGCCAAAAGCTCACAGGGTCCTGGACTGTCATCTACATCCTCAAATGTTGCTGATCGGGCTGACACTTACAATGAGCAAAGTCGGAGTTCAAGTCAACCCATTACAGATTCAATTCCTCAAATCTTAGCTATGCAAGAAACAATGAATCAGGTGACATTTTGATCTTGAAACTAAGGAGTACCCTATTGCTTAACATTCTTTGGTTTTGTACTTTTGTATCTTCTGATCACATACGCTATTAAATGCCGTTACCTTGATTTGGCATATAACAGGTTCCTTTGTCACGTTCGTTTTAAATAGAAACTGTTAAATTTATTCATAACTGGCATTTGTCATGATAGGTTATTACTTTCTTCTTAAGACGTTCTTTGGTTAAAAAAAAAATTGTTGACTTGAAACATTATTTCCTTTCAGATAATGGTTTCGCAGAAGGAGATGCAGAGACAACTATCAAATGCTGCCAATGGCCCTATCATTAAAGAATGTAAAAGGATAGAAGTGGCTTTAGGTAGAATGATTGAGAGATCCAGCAAGTCAAATGCTGATGCTCTATGGGCCCGTTTCCAAGAGGAGACTGTTAAGAAAGAAAAGGCATTGCATGACCATGCCCAGCAAATCGTGAATGCAACGACAAACTTCATGAGCAAGGAGTTATATGCCATGTTTGAGAAAACGATTAAGAAGGAATTTGCTGCAATTGGTCCAGCCTTAGCACGTGCAGTAACACCAGTTATTGAAAAAACTGTATCTTCTGCAATCACAGAGTCTTTCCAGGTTAGTAATTTACTAGAAATTTAGAGCTGATTCATGAGAAGATCCGTTGTTGATAAAGAAAACTGTTTTCATTTTTGTGCAGAGGGGAATTGGTGACAAAGCAGTCAATCAGCTTGAAAAATCGGTTAATTCTAAACTTGAAACAAC
>PKMM01053811.1:0-27787 GCA_002933915.1 Eutrema heterophyllum
AGTGGAAAGTCACCAGATCGACATGTCTTCACTAAATCGGGCATAAATCTTGAACCACAGATTGGAATGACTTGAAACCCCTTCCATTAGAAAGCGAACTCAAATATCTAAAACTTTCATGAAGACCGATGAAGCTAAATCCAAATGGAAACTGTACTTCTAAGTCGATCTTTAAAGCGCTTCGGATGGTTTCGGTCGCGGGTCTGGATCGGTCGATCCAGAGGGGATCGATCGATCCCCCAAAAACATGAGATCGATCGATCTGGCATTGTAGGTCGGTCTGGGAAATCTTCGGTTTTTGGGATCGATCGATCCAACTTTGTGGATCGATCGATCTGGTCTCATTCCTCCTCTTGCTTCTTTTGCTCGCCAGACTGGACCGTCGTCACGAAATTCGGCATAACGTTTGATCTCACCGTTGGAATGGCCTCAAACAACTTTAAAATGAAAGCTAATCCATTGATCTATCTTGTGTTAAAATATGAGCTCAATCCATCGGTGGGAAGTCGTTCATCCAATGCCAAACTTCTGACGTCTCAACCTGATCCTGCATCTCTGTATTCCGCAATGACCTTTTTTATGGCTATCTTCACTCCTCCAACTCCTCTGACTCTAAGAACACCTTAAAATGGCTCAAGTAAGCCAAAAAGAATGCAAAGACAACCTAGGACATCTAAAATGCAATGAGACTCAATTTGGACCTAAATGCATTGTAAATACAATGAAAACAACATGAAACACATAGAAAACGAAGGAAAATATGAGACTCAAGATGGTAAAATTCACGGTTATCACCTACCAACCCCACGAAACACGCGTGAAGTACAACGATTAACGAGCAGGATCACGGCTCTAAATCGGTTTATTTCCAAATCCACCGATAGATGCTTACCGTTATACCAACTGCTCCGCGGCAATAAACAATTCGAATGGGATGATAAGTGCGAATAAGCCTTCCAACAGCTCAAAACCTACCTATCCACGCCACCGATCTTGGCCAAACCAGAGGAAGGTGAGACGTTGTACCTATACATCTCAATCTCCAGCTTGGCGATCAGTGGCGTATTAGTCAAAGAAGATCGGGGAGAGCAAAAACCGATCTTCTACATCAGCAAAACTCTGGATGATGCAGAGACAAGATACCCAACGCTGGAGAAGCTCGCGTTGGTAGTCATCATCTCGGCCAAGAAATTGCGACCCTACTTTCAATCTCATTCCATTGTTGTCCCAACCAACCAGCCACTTCGGACCATTCTCCATAGCCCGAGCCAATCCGGAAGAATGGCAAAGTGGGCGGTCGAGCTAAGTGAGTACGATATAGAGTACCGAAACCGAACGAGTGCGAAATCACAAGTACTAGCCGATTTATTGGTTAAACTACCCCCTGAACTAATCATCGATGATCTCCCAGCCGAAGAGAAATGGTTCCTATTCGTCGATGGCTCGTTATCACGACGAGGATCGGGCGTAGGAATACGACTAGAATCGCCGACCGAAGAAATATTGGAACAATCTTTCCATCTCGACTTCCAAGCTTCTAACAATGAGGCAGAGTACTAGGCGCTCATCGTTGGTTTGTGTTTGGCCAGAGGGATAGGAGTGAAACGAGTAGAAGCATTCTGCGACTCGCATCTACGAGACCAAGAGCGAGCGAATGGACCTTGTCAAGGATCTCGCAAAGGAATTCGATTTCTTCACCCTCACGAAGATACCGAGAAGCGACAACACGTCGGCTGACGCACTAGCCGCACTCACATCGACCTCCGAACCAAATCAGCGACGCGTCATACCGATCGAAAGCATCGATGCCCCGAGCATCGATCTACCCAAGGGAATCTGCATTATCAACGAATTCCAAATTAATCAAGATAACGCCGATGAATCAGCAGACCACCTAGAAGAGGAAGACGAGCCCACCTTAGAAGACGACGTAACCAACATAGCCGACCCAATAGACTAGAGGGTCGAAATTCTACTATACATCGCAAACGGAGACGTACCTCCCGACCGATGGACAACTCACCGCCTAAAAATGAAATGCGCTGACTATACCCATATCGATGGTAACCTTTTTCGCTTGAATACTTACGGCGCCTTGCTTGGATGCCTAAGTGGCGAGGGAGCCATAGAGGTCATGAGATAAACCCACGAAGGAGCAGGTGGTAACCATTCTGGAGGTCGAGCTCTAGCCTTAAAAATCAAGAACCACGGCCACTTCTGGCCTACCTTGGAGTCCGACTGCATAAAATACGTAGCTCGATGCGAGCCAACCAGCGGCATTCACCGATGATCCATGTGCCCACATAACTACTTACAACCGTCACAGCCCCATATCCATTTATGAGATGGGAGATGGATATAGTAGGCCCACCACTACGATCTCACCAAAAGCGATTCATGCTGATCGTAACCGACTATTTCACTAAATGGGTAGAAGCCAAGTCCTACGCCAAAGTACACGACATCGACGTACATAAGTTTGTGTGGAAAAACATCATCTGCCGACACGGACTGCCATATGAGATCGTCACCGATAACGGCTCCCAGTTCACTTCGAACCTCTTCGAAGGATTATGTGCGAAGTGGAAGATTCGGCTAAGTAAATCGACTCCGAGATACCCGCAAGGCAACGGCCAAGCTGAAACGACAAACAAAACCATCATCGGTGGATTAAAGAAGCGACTCGAACGAAAAAGGACTATGGGCCGATGAGCTAGATGGAGTACTATGGTCGCACCGAACAACTCCACGCCTATCTACAAACAAAACGCCGTTCTCCTTGTCACACGGAATTGAAGCTTTGGCCCCAGCAGAGGTCGGCATACCAAGCCTCCGACGTACGATGTTAGCCCAGAAACCCAAGCTCAACGGGAAAATGATCAGTATCGGCTGGACAT
Organism: Eutrema heterophyllum; assembly: GCA_002933915.1. Classification (NCBI taxonomy): domain Eukaryota; kingdom Viridiplantae; phylum Streptophyta; class Magnoliopsida; order Brassicales; family Brassicaceae; genus Eutrema; species Eutrema heterophyllum. The sequence goes on from PKMM01053811.1 coordinate 2,898, forward strand.
GATAGAAGAAGAGCGCGACCAAGCCCTTCTCCGAATACAGAACTACCAACAACAAGCAGCTCGGTACTACAACAAAAAAGTTAAAAGAAGGCACTTCGAGGATGGCGATCTGGTCTTAAGAAAGGTGTTTAAAAACACAACCGAGCTCAACTCAGGAAAACTAGGAGCCAACTGGGAAGGATCATACCAAGTTTCAAAGGTGGTTAAACCAGGAGTATACGAGCTGGTGACTATGGCAGGAGAACCGATCCTACGATCCTGGAACTCGTTGAATCTCAAGAGGTACTACTACAAGGTTGTTCGTACACCGATCTCAAAAAAAAAAAAAAAAATATGACGCTCACCGAGCTACTATAACGCTCATCGAGCTATATCTATGTAATATGAACTACGATCGGCTTGATCCTTCTTCGGAGGATACGTAGGCAACCCCTTTCGGGGTACAACTATCTATATAGATAAAATATAATTTTTCCAAGTCTCATCTCGTTACTGCTCACATGGGCCGATCCTAACCTCGCACATTCCGACAGGTGGGCGGAGCTAACGACTTGCACCTAAGGGTTTAAAATAAAGCTGAGCCTAGTCTCGCACATTGGCGCCCTGATCAGGTGTCCGACTTCAAACGCATTTCTCATGGATGCAGTGGTGAAATAATTCACATCGTAAGTCGGGCCCAGTCCCGCCACAAGTCTTAGATTGGCCGAATAAAAACACATCTTCGCATATTACTGCCCGATCTAAGAAGGTAACAGGTGGACCGAGCTAAGACTCGCACCTACTAGCATAGGAGCCGAGCCCAGTCTCGCATCTTACAGGAAAAGCCGAGCTAAGGCTCGCACCTATAGTTTAAAAGCCGAGCCTAGTCTCGCATATTCTAAAACAAGTGGCCTGAGTTAAGACTCGCACCCAACAAAAATAAGCCGAGATCGACTTGCACCCAAAGGTAAACCGAGTTTAGACTTTTCATACATGATAGGAAGAAGACAGCTTAATTACTCCGCACCCAAAGACTCGGAAAAGTCGAAAAGTTCATTTCATAAAAAAGGGCCACAAAGGGATACCGTACATCAAAAGATAAAAATACCCCGAAGTAAAAAAAAAAACAGAAGAAAGAAGAAAAACATCCATCATTCGGCAGGGTGACGTTCTTTGACCGACAAGCCATCTTGAACTTGCACATCTTGATCTCCGTCAAAATGAGAAGAAGGAAATTATGGAGTATTGGGCAACTGATCCTAAGAAGACTCGACCTCTGCCATGACAGGCAACATATCCTGAGGAACCGGAAGTACGACCAAGTCTTCATCCCGAAGATCGGTGATTGTCATCTTTGAGATCTTCATCTCATACTCGTCCTTCGCTTTCTTCAGCTCAGCCATCGTAGCAGCAGGGATGTCGACATCATCATCAATCAGGACATCGAGACACTCAATGGCCCCGACGACTTGATTGTACTCCAGAATTTCATCATCGGCGGCCTTCTTGTCAAAGAGATAACTCTGGATCCTCTGAAAACGAGAACCATACTGGGCGTTCGCCTCCTCCCACGCCTTCTTCCTTTCGGGCCACGCCTTCTCCAAGGCAAATCTCTCCAACCTGGTTGTCTCAGAAGTGAGGGTTTCCTTATTCTCCGCATTAACCCTCTCAAAATCCTTCTGCAAGTGAGTGAGGTCGTACTGAAGATCGGTGTTTTTACCACTAAGCTCCAGAAGGCTACTATTAAGCTATTCCGACCTTCTTTTCTCCGTGGCCCACTTCTCCAGAGCCTCGTCACACTTCTTAACGGCACGTTGACCAGCAACACGAGCCGCTCGAAGTTCCTTCTCGGTATCCTTCGCAGATTTCACCTTGCGATCATATTTCCCCGCAAGACGATTGTAGCTGCCTATGAACTGCTCACATAAACCAAACAGAGACATGACGTTTAAAAATATGACAATTACCCGCATAGCATGGCAAGACGTCTGTTTGTACTCGTCAGCCTCTTCCAGATCATCCGCCGATGAAATTTGGCGCGGACTGCCTCGAATCCTACAAAAGTGATCGACACAACCATCCAGATCATTCACGAACGGCTCATCCTTCTCGTAGCTGAACGAGAACCTATGGTGCATCCTCGATGCAGCTTCAATCCACCTTCGTTTGGCAGCTTCTTCATCGCCGACTTCCCCCATGTCTTTAGCAAACATCTTCTTAAAACGTGCCTCCTCGAACGTAGATGCTCCGGCAGATGGAGCAGTAATATCGACCGCGAGACCCTTGAGTCGGTCCGCATCTTCCTTCCTCGCGAGGCAAGCAGCGTCTTTCTTCTTCTTTTTCCTTTTCTCCTTCCTTCTCGCAGAGCTCACCGCATCATCATCGACACCGCCTGCATTATTAGCACCCAACAAGGCTTGTTAATCGGCCGATATTTCTGTCTCGATCTCATGGGTCTCCTCAATATCGTCATCATTTAGGCCCTCGGTCTCATGGGTCTCCTCATTTTCGTGAATCTCGGCCTCGTGAACCTCCTCATCCTCACGGACCTCGACCTCGCGGACCTCCTCATTTTCACGAGTATCTTCGGTTATGGGAACTCCTCCCGCAACGCGAGTATCACTAACTTGTGCGTCTCAGTTATCTTCAGCGACTTTGCGCCGAGCCTCCATAGCAGCTTTGAGCTTCAAGGCGTAGTTCCTAATGCGCGGTTCGACGATCACCATCTCGGCTCTTCTTGACGAGTGATTTGAGGAACGAACAAGAGGACCCAAACTATATGAAAATAGACGCTGAGCATAAGTACAATCACCGAGGAAAAGAAATATTTATAACAAGTTCGAACTTACCTTTAGAAATCCGAGCCAAACTCTGCTTAATTCGTTGAAAGTGAATATCCAGCCACTTTCTTCGTCCCAACTCTTGAATCTTCGTCAAGTTTGCGCGGAAACCAGGGGGAAAACCTCGGGTGACTGAATGACGCTCTGAAATAAGAAGAATGGAAAGTCAAGTGAGCACCAAAATGCAATTAAAACGAAATCGATCATGAGCTAAAATCTACCGAATGTGCCTCTGTTCCACTGCGTCCTATAAACCCTATCGACCTCGACGACCGTCGCCCGATTTATCTTGGCAAAGAAGAATCGATGTTCCCAATCGTTAGTTTTATTGGGAACATTACCGTTGATGATCGCGTTGCCCTGTTTGCATCTTACGTAGAAGGTACTGAGAGTCTTGATGTTCTTACTGATCGATGTCACCTCTTCAAAGAATGCGAGATCAACGTGGACTCCGCATTCGGCCCCCAGAACCAGCGCTGCAACCATATTACGAATCGCGACCGTTGTCAACTGAGAGATGGCGATACTTCTCGCATCACAATAATCGACCAGAAGCTTGGGCAGAGAAAGCCAAAGATGACAACTAGTGAAGAAGGATTCGTACAAACACATCCACCCCTCTGGGGCATCCCATGGACGTTCATCTGGATTAGGAGCCCTGAAATGTACCCCATTGGGCATCTGACAGTCGCTCTGCATCTTCTCCAACGATTTGCGGTTGCACCTCGAAGGAATTTCCTCGAGACGTTTCTTACCACGAGGAACCAAGCTACGACTTCTCCCGCGAGCAGAACCGCGACCTGTCTCAGCTTCAACTTGATCCAACGACGCCATATACTCCTCGTCGGCGATCCACGGTTTCTCCTCTTTGAAGCTGGTATCATCATTCAGATCGTCCCGCAAATAAGGAACATCGATCTAAAGCTGACCCGAGCTGGGACCCGCTTCATCGTGCTGAGTCTGAATTCCCAACCCTCTGATCGGGGATTCCACCTCGGTCACCGATCTATCGGAGTTCGGCGAACTCTTATAGAGGAGAATCGTTACTCTCCGAGGAAACCTCCTCGCTTACCGACCTGGAAGACAGGCTCGATTCACCTCGAATCGACATTAGCGACCGCAATCAAGAAACAAAAGACGAACATGAAGAACGGTATGAAGATTGGCCGGCAAACTCAAGATCTTCAAGGAGATCGCCAAAATCAAGCCGCAGATTCGAAGAAAGCGACGGCGACTCGACGAAAAGTTCGAAGAAGAAACGGAAAACAAATAAAGCAGCGAGGTGAAAACGAGAGAACAAAGAGAGAAACTACCTTTGTTTTTGGAAGAATGAAAATAAGAAGAGGGTGATATGATGAAATATATATAGGAAAAGAGGAGCGCTTATCGAAAAGCGTAATTAATGATATCGATGCGATACTTCGGCTTTCGCAATGGCTAGAAAACCCTATAAAACACGACTCTTCAGATTCTATAACAGATTGAAAATCTTATTTCGCGACTCTTCAGCTCTCGAACCGGTTCGAAGATTCTAGATCGCGACTTTCCAGCTCCTGCAACGATTCAAAGAATTTTATCTTGTCAGAAAATAGCCGATCAAAAGCAGCTTTAAGCCGATGTTATTCATCCAAATATGCCGATCTGGATTAGAGCCGAGCCGACTCACAAAATCGCCGAACTAGGGGGGGACAATTGTTGGAGGTGGGCTTCGCACCCTTCTTAAAGCCCCTCTCAAATCAAGATTGGCCCATCTCGCCAAACAGGCCCATCACCGAGCAAGCCCATCTCGCCAGATAAGCTCATCACCGAGCATGCCCATCTCGCCGACCAGGCCCATCCTCGAACAAGCCCATCACCGATCAGGCCCATTTAACAAACTGCCATTCTACCTCGGTCGTACGACCTGAGGGGAAATGAGGTGGATCGCCACCTAGGCCACTAAGAGAGTGATCGGTCAACATACTCTGCCTGGCCTGACTACCTATCATGCCCCACCATCGATCTGTCCTACCTGGCCGTACGACCTAGGACTTGATATCTTAAACCACCGTATTAATTTCAGTATAAATAGTAATGTACCTTCATTGTAAACGGGATCCGGAATTTTGGAATAATACTCTGATAACTACTTACACAGATCTCGTATTCACCGATCTAAGACACCACCGACCTTATTACATTCTGTTCGCAGTTCGTTACTTGACCGACGTACTTGTTACCGAGCAACACATTTTTTTATATCCGCCGAGCAAAGACTTTATATATAACCGAAATTCTCCGAGCCTTCTCTTTGCCTTTATACTTCTTTTTCAATAAACTCTTTCACTAAACTCTCATAATCTAGGTTTCTAACTAGTTATCTTCCTATAGATATGATAGCTATTCATTATTTCTTGTGACATAGTTGATCGCAGATAACACTTTATCAAGTTTAACTTTGAAAAAAATTTTGACAAAAAAAAAAACTTTGAAAAACTTCTTTCAGCAAAGGCAATTGAAACTGGAATCATCAGCAATATATGATAAGCAATCCATGAGTTTGAATAACACTCTTCCATTCCTTCCAAATAATTCAACACTTCAACGGTCTCGTGTTATCTTCAATGGGTCTCTTGTAATCTTTTGGTAAAACCTCTTTTAGAACTGTTATTTCAAAAAATAAATCATCCCCAATAATATATGAATGATTTCCATGCTTTTAGAAGGCTTCAAGATTGGTATAAGATGACATCAAACTATCATCACTTGCTAACTTCAATTTCTCCAAATAAAATAGGAAACCAAATGTTTGTTCATACTTATGACATTGTTCAAATTTGTCTCAAGAGAATAGAGAGCTTGGTCCATGACTCTGAGGAACTAAGAAATCCTAAAGCTTCTCTTCAGGAAATAAATTCACAGTTTAATCAACTATCTCTCATTCCTCGTCAAAAAACTTTTTTCTTCTGATGACACGTTATTTCTTTCCGGGGAATTTGACTTCATTCTCCATAGATTCTGCAATTTGTTTAAGATCTGATTTTGCACTCTCAAATCCTATTTCTCTATAATTGTTTTAAAAAGAAGCGCGTCCTTTCAACTGAGAAATAACAACTTCAATATTCATGTCTTCTAACTGCAAACTCTTACTTATGATGTTAACACCAAATAGAAGTTTTTACCAAATCACCACGGACAACCACTACAAGAAAACAACCAATTTCTAACGAAATTTTACGACGAATTTTAATCGATGTAAACTTACATCGCAATTAGGACGGAATTACGATGAATTATGTATTCGTTGTAAATTCGTCGTAAATAGTTGTCGTCGTAATTTGATGACGACATTACGACGATTATACGACGATTTTGAAATTCGTCGTAATATCGATGTAAAATTACGACGGGTTTACGACGAATCTGAATTTCGCATATTACGTTGTAAAGTCGATGTAATTTTACATCGATATTACAACGATCATAATTCGATGTAATTAACGATGATTTGACGTCAGTTGTTTCCAGTTAGGTAGAACACGTTTTTAATAGGTTCACCTAATCAATTTACATCGAAATATACGTCGTAAATCCGATGCAAATCCGTTGTAATTCCGTTGGTAATTCTAAAAAATTTCTATAAATACATTCTTACGTCAAACAAAAATTTCAAAAAAAAAAAAANCGGAGATGGATGTATACGCAAAAGGATTCAGAGGGAGCGTAGACGAAAGAATTCAAAGAGGGGCTTCAAATATTCATGTATCAGGCCGGAAATATGCAAACAACCCTGGAAAGCGGTAAGATGTTCTGTCCTTATCGTAAATGCAAGAATATGAGATATATTTTTATTGAGACGGTGTGGAAGCATTTACTAAATAGAGGGTTTATGCCGCAATATTATGTTTGGTATCAACATGGAGAGGGTTTTGAAAGGAATCAAGCTGATCGTAGTAGTAATTATCAAGGTCATGTAGATTTTTATAAATCAAATGATCAGGATACTAGTAGTTATCATCATCATGGTCAACATGATCAGGGTCAAGATCATGATAGGATGCATGATATGGTTACTGATGCATTTCATGAAACAAATGCTGATAATAGTGTTGAGGAACCCAACGTAGATGCAAAGCGATTTTATGATATGCTAGACGCTGCAAATCAGCCACTCTACGATGGATGTAGAGAAGATCAGGGTCAAGATCATGATTGGGCTGATCTTATTAAAGAGTATTTGCTAGAGGATAATTTAGCTGCCGAAAAATACTATGAGATACATAAGTTGGTGTTTAGTCTTGGGTTGCCTTATGAGATGATAGATGTATGTGTTGACAATTGTATGCTTTTTTGGAAAGATGACGATAAGCTGCAGGAATGTCGATTTTACCAAAAACCGATATTTAGGCCGCAAACTTCTGGGCGTAGTAATATACTGTACCAACAAATGTGGTATCTTCCTATAACTGATAGGTTGAAACGATTGTATCAATCTGAAAGGACAGCTGCATCGATGAGGTGGCATGCAGAACATTCACAGAGAGAAGGAGAAGTGACTCACCCGTCAGATGCAAAAGTTTGGAAACACTTTAACACGGTACACCCATACTTTGCTAAATATAAGCGAAATGTGTATCTTGGTCTTTGTACTTATGGATTTAGTCCATTCGGTATGTCTGGTAGGCAATATTCTTTGTGGCCAGTTATCGTAACGCCTTATAACATTCCCACAGATATGTGCATGCAAAGGGAATTTCTATTCATGAATATTTTAGTCTCTGGTCTCAATCATCCAAAGAGGTCCCTTGATGTGTTTTTGCAGCCTCTCATAAATGAGTTGAAACAGTTGTGGTATACATGAGTTCGTTCATATGACTGTTCGAGAAAAAAAAAATTTATGATGCGTGCGGTGCTTATGTGGACAATAAGCAACTTCCCTGCATACAGAATGCTATCAAGTTGGACAACGCATGGGAGGTTATTGTTGGTGGTGAGTTTAGCACTCCCCGGTTTAGCCTGGTTTGAACCGAGACCGGCCCAATTGATCCCGGTTGACGACGGTTCGAACCCAGAAGGAAAGACCACGAAACGGTTGCCGACCTTCGAACTCGAAAGAAAGGTCCGCGAATTAATCGATGAGTTCTGTAAGAATCCGAAGGAATGCCGAACTTGACGTGATCGGCTCCGAACGTTGATTTTTAACCGAGATCGGTGAAATAGTCCCGATCGACTGATATTCATATATTTTACATGTTCTAGCTTGCATTTTAGTTAGCATTTTGAGTCATTTGCATTGCATAATCATAACTTTGTTTAGCATTTTGGTCTTCATTAGAGTTTAGGATGTTGCATTAGGTCCTAGAGAGTTTTTGCATTCATTTGGAGTGTTTCTAGGTGTTTTGGAGATATTTGAGGAAGTTTGGAGTGATGGAGCATAAGAGAAAGAAGATTCATCTGAATCACCTAAAAGAAGGGTTTTGGATCAAATTAAGCCTCCAAGGTCTTCATGAGAGTTGTAGAGGAAGGAGTTAGCTGTTTACTGGAGTTGGATTCAGGTCATTCGGATATGTGGTTCGTGAGATATGGCCGATTTACTAAGAGTATGTCCGTCTGGCCGCCGAAAAGAAGAATGGAGTTTCCAGAAGACTGTACCGACCCGTTCTGGGTCGGTATGCTGGATCGGTATCGGCACAGGAGGAAACACCGACCCAGCTCAGCTCGGCATGAAGGCTCAGGAAGATTAGTACCGACCCGTTCTCGGTCGGTACTACGGATCGGTACAAACACGGCAGTGCAGACCAACCCATGTGTATCGGCAGAGCGAAGGGGTTGCAGTCGGATTCAGCCTCAATGATCTTCATGAAATTTGTAGCCAGATGAGTTATATGGCCACAGGAGGTGCTTTGAGGTCATTTGAATGCGTATCCAGGAGATACGGCGATTTTACTAAGGACATGTCTGACTGGCCGCGAGACAACGCCGACCCGCTCTAGGTCGGTACCACCAATCGGCACAAAAAAGTCCAGTACCGACCTGTTCTGGAGCGGTACACCTTGCTCGGTACTGGGGCAGAGAGTAGTACCGACCCAGCTCCACTCCCCATACCGACCCAGACCCGATCGGTACAAAACCCAATATGTCCTCATCGAAGCCAGCCGAAGTCACCCAAAGATCACGCCAAATGAACAACTTACGTTCGTCATTAGTTTTGGAAGTCTTCATAGCAGTTGTAGATAATTGAGTTAACTGTCTTCTGGAGGTATTTGGAAGTCATTACAAGCAGTGGTTCGAAAGATAAATCAGATTTAGCAGGGACGTGTCCGTCTGGCGCCCAAAGGAGCTATGCTCAGAGATTAGTACCGACCCACTGTACCGATCCAGGACTGGTCGGTACAGACCTCCAGAATCAGCCAAAAACTAGTTTCAGCCGGGTCAATGCCCGGTTTGTCCCGGGTTGACCCGGTTCGGCCCCCTATCACTATTTAAGCCCAAAAACCTAATTTTCTTGGTTTTATCTCTTTTTCTCTTGCTAAAAACCTTCCTTTTTAGGGTTCTAAGTGATTGTAAGAGAGATCTTGAGTCTTTATGCAATTTAAAGTTTGTTTCTCTTAATTTCTTTTCAATCTTTCATCTTCCTATTCTCTAATCATGATTAACAACACCTCTTTCATGAGATTTGGTGTATTCTTCATGATTAGTGAGTAGTTCTTCTTGGATCATTTGGGTTTGGTAGATTAGGGGATTTCTTTGTTAATCTTTGATGTCTAGAGCTTAATTGTCTTGTTTCCTTTCTTATTTAGTGTTTATAATGCTAGATTAGGCTTGAGAAAGTTAAATCTAGATCATAGGGAATTTCATGCATGCAAGGTGTTTGATGAAATTCTCAAAAGAACTAAATAAGAGATTTTCACACTTAGCTCATGAGAATGATTGTCTAAGATGAATTTTGGCTATTGGAACTTGTTATTTAATGCTTGTTGATTACTTATTCACAAATCAGAATTTGATCTTGAGTTTGTAATTAACAAAGTGATTAGTGCTAAGAGATTAGATTAATCTTGATTAGTGTTCTAGGCTTAAGGAAATGCACTTGTGTGATTGAGTAGACATCATTGCTTAGCTTAAGATTCTCCCAAATCAATTGCCTTACCCAAAGATCCTCTTTTTAATCATTGTCTTAATCTTGCTTAGTTCTTGCTACTTGTTGCTTTGTTTAATTGAATCATTAGCTTGCTAGATTAGAACTAAAACCACTTGATTTTCTTAGCTTATATAGTTTCTTGGATTCCTAGTGCGTTAGCCTCATACCTCCTTGGTTTGATATCTTAAATACCACAATGACATGAGTGGGATTTGAGTAATTGATTAGTAAAAATCCTACTATCAATTTGATGATAGACTTTTTGGAGTCTTAATCAATTACTCAAGTCTACTCATATCATTGTAGTACAAGAGGATCAATCCAAGGAGGCACAGAAAACAACACACTAGGAATGCAAGAAATGACTTAAGCTAGAGCAATTGTTTTGGGTTTTTATGTTTTTGGATTAAGAAAGTAAAATGCAAGAAACAAAACAAAAGATAGAAGTGTTGGATCATGGAATAAACTATCAAATGAATGATTAACAATCAAATAATGATGACAAAGATTGCATTAAACACTATCCTAGAACATGGGATTCATAAATATGACTAATCTATTCTCATGGCACTAATCACTTCATTAATCACCTAATTGACATAAACTCTCGTTTGCAATTAGATAATCAATGAGCATTAATAAACATTCTCAATTAGTTCACTAATCACCCTTGACATCAACTCTCATTGGCAAGGATGTGAAAAGCTCACAAAAGGCTTGGTTCAAACATTTCATCGAACACCTCTCGGGCGTGAAATGCCTTAGTTCTAGATTTGATCTCTCAATCTAAATCTAGCATTAAGAGCTAACCTATGTGAAGGATTTAACAAGGATCAACCTAAATCATCACCATCTAACCATCAAAATTAAGTCATCCATAATCCAACAAAAAGTCTAAAGTCTAAAGAACATGAAGAAGATAAAAGAAAAAGAAATAAAGATAAAGAAGATGCATTAATATAAAGATCAGGGTGAAGAAATCTTCTCTAGAGTGGCATTTGTATGAAGAACAATCAAAATCCCTCCAAAATCATAAGAAGAGTTTGGGATAAAACCCAACTCTAGAAAGAAGAAAGATTTCTGTGAAAAATAGGGTTTTTGGGTATTTATAAGTTCTTGGGCGAACCGGGTCAACCCGGAACAAACCGGGTATTGACCCGGCCAAATCTGGGTTTTGGCTGATTCTGGTGGTCTGTACCGACCAGTCCAGGGTCGATACAGTGGGTCGGCACAAGTCCCTGGTGTCATACCGGCCGGAGTGTGCCGCACGGGAGTGGGTCGGTACTGGTCTACATACACTTGGTACAATCGCCATATCTCTTGAACAACGTATCCAAATGACATGAAATCACCTCCATTCGACAGATAACTCGTTTTGCTACGACGTTTATGAAGGCCTTTGAAGCTGAATCTGAGTGGAAATCATTCTTCTGGGTTGATCTTTCAGAAGTCGTATTTGGAGCAGAACTCGTTTGAGAGCCAGACAGACATGTCTCTGATAAATCTGATGTATCTTTCAAACCCCCGCTCATAAGAACTTGAAACCACTTTCAGAAGACAGCCAACTCAATTATCTACAACTTCTATGAAGACGTTGAAAGCTAAATCTTAACGCAAGTTCTTCGTTTGGCCTGATCCTTGAGTCACTTCGGCTGGCTTCACGAGGACGGATTTGGAAGTTGTTTTGTACCGACCAAGTGTACCGAGCTAGGGAAGGTCGGTACTAATATTTGCCCCAGTACCGAGCATTTGTACCGCACCATGACAGGTCGGTACTGAACTTTGAGGATTGATGCCGAGCATGCCATACCGCTTATGGACGGGTCGGTGTTGTTGTAGACAAAGGATGCACGTCGGGTGAAATTTGGCTGGCATGGAAGTGAAGCTGCATTGGAGAGATTTGTACCGACCAGTCCTGGGTCGGTACTAATGGATCGGTACAGATCCCTGGTGTCATGCCGACCATTTGTACCGCTTGGAGATGGGTCGGCACAGATGGACATACACTTAGTAAATCGGCCATAACTCCTGAACCTTACATCCGAATGATCTGATTCTAACTCCTCTGGAAAGCTAACTTACTCCTATACAACTTTCATGAAGACCGTTAATGCTGATTAAGATAGGAAGGCCTTCGTCCAGTCAGGTCTTTCAGGCACTCTGGGTCTGGATCAAACTGATCTTGGCGGGTTTGTACCGATCCAGCATTCCGACCCTGAATGGGTTGGTACTGTCTTCTAGAAACTCCCTTCTTTCCTCCTGTCCTGATACCGACCCACAGTACCGACCCAGAATGGGTTGGTACTGTCTTCTGGAAACTCCCTTCTTTCCTTCTGTCCTGATACGGACCCACAGTACCGACCTAGAAGGGGTTGGTACTGTCTTCTGAAAACTCCATTTTTGCCTTGGCCATTTCCTCTTGCTTCAAACCCGATCAAGCTTGGTTCAAAGTCTCCAATCACCTCTAAGATGCCTCCAAATCCCTAGAAATCACTCCAAAACATGCAAGACTCACTATGACATAATGCAAAACACCTTAAACCCTAATCAAGACTAAAACACCAAGAAAATGCTATGAGACATATGCAAAAGAAGGAATGCATAGATGATGCAAATTATGATAATATCAACTCCCCCAAACTTACTCCTTTGCTTGCCCTCAAGCAAACCAATAAGAACAAGAAGAGAGAGAGGTTGAAGTGAGAGATCAAGTCCGGGAATATTAACAAAACAGTTCGAACCAATGCCCTTGAGAGTAGATACATGATGCACAAACAATCTCTACTTTAAAAGATTTAGCCATACTTGTTGCTACACGAATTTGGTCTAAGCCTCAGCATTCACAAGCATTCCTAAATCCACAACTCTTTAACATTCATTAAGCTCAATGGTGGATCATGCTCATGCTAATTAAGTGAACTCATTTGGCTTAGGGAAAGGTCTTGAGATAAAAGTGATCTCAATCACGCGGGTATTTCGAAGCAAAGGGATCTCTCACGAAAGAATAAACTTTGGCAAAATGCTAAGAGTAAAGAACAACTGATGCGTACAAGGATGACTTTCATCTACCCAATGCCCGATATGAACTCCACTCCTATCTCTAAACCCATCAAGATCCATTCCTAAGCTACCCTTATCACAAGGCGTTTTTGCCTTCTTAAACCCGCACTTCTCATCACTTTTCACTTAGATGACTTCTTCTTCAAACTTGATTGGATTGGTTTCTCATCTTTTATTTTCCTTTAGCTCCTCTTTTGCTTGCTCGACTTGTCTCCACTTCATCCTTTGGATGCCTTAACCATTTTGGCTCTTTTCTTTCTTTCATACTTAGAAATCCTTACAATTCAACACTTAGAGCTAAATCACTTTCTTGTTTCCAACCAATCCAACTTTTGTTTTTCCCCATTTCTTTCTCCATATCTTTTGCTTTCTCCACATTCTGTTTTTCTTTCCAACACCACCCAAAACTCCCCACCTATCTATCCTAGCCTATGTCTAGCTCATTAATGTGTGAGCTAGTTCTACATGAAAGCTTCTCCTTGTCGTCCCAAACTCAACACTTTTTGCGAAGTTCATTCAAAATTAGGCCTCGCGACACACACAAGAGATGAAGGCTTGAAGGAAGGTTTGGTTTAGGGTGTGGTTAACCGTTCCAAATGTGGGAATCGGCTATTTGAGCTAACAAGAGTGATGAGAAGGGAAAAGATAGCTCAAATATGTATATAGTATCCATGAGTCCACTCTTCAATTCACAATCATGATAATTCGAGTCAAGATTAGAGTTTACTAGATAGAGTTGGGATCAAATCAAAGCATACTTCAACCAAAACATAAACATTCAACCCGCAAGATCAAGGCATGTATCATCCTTAATTTCGTGATCGCTCAAATGCATCAAGGAACTCCTAACGAGGGCATTAATTCAAGCTCTTAAGTTTATATTCCACATGGACATTTCTCCCAATGCAAGTGAGTGCAAATCTATATGCGTCTAGACTCAATCTTAATCATGTGAAATGCAATTACATGCTTCTTTAATTTTATGTTCAAAATTTTCAAATTTTTGTGGTTTTTCTATGAATGAGACTCAAGTATGCAAAGAGAAAAATAAGAAAACAAAACACAAGGTCAAACGACACAAACCCCTCCCCCAAACTTGAATTGCACCGTCTCGGTGCAACAAAAGTCAAAGAGAAAGTAAAAAAAAAAAAAAAAATGCAAGAATGTATATACAATGAAATGGAGTGAGAACCATACCTTGGGATTGGATCAAGGAGGAGAGGAGTGTGACATGTTGTGGCCGAACCCTCCTTTCATCACACACCACGACCTTGGACCCAAGAGATCAATCTTAGACCGATCCGACCCAAATTTGCCATCCTTTATTGTTGAGGAGCGTGGTCCTCTTTAGAGATAGGAGTGAAGTTCATGTCGGGCATTGGGTAGATGAAAGTCATCCTTGTACGCATCAATTGTTCTTTACTCTTAGCATTTTGCCAAAGTTTATTCTTTCGTGAGAGATCCCTTTGCTTCGAAATACCCGCGTGATTGAGATCACTTTTATCTCAAGACCTTTCCCTAAGTCAAATGAGTTCACTTAATTTGCATGAGCATGATCCACCATTGAGCTTAATGAATGTTAAAGAGTTGTGGATTTAGGAATGCTTGTGAATGCTAAGGTTTAGACCAAATTCGTGTAGCAACAAGTATGGCTAAATCTTTTAAAGTAGAGATTGTTTGTGCATCATGTATCTACTCTCAAGGGCATTGGTTCGAACTGTTTTGTTAATATTCCCGGACTTGATCTCTCACTTCAACCTCTCTCTCTTCTTGTTCTTATTNTCGATGTCTTGGAACGTGTCATTGGAGCATCTTCGAACTCATGTACATGTGCTGGGTCTAAACTAGGGTTGATGTTTGCATCAAACTTCCTACTGAAATATCATTGAAATTAACTGGTTCGATACCAATTAATTCATCAGATAGATTTTCACATTTCCTCACACGGGTAGTAGGGAGGAATGAAATCTTGAACGGATGACTCGTTGTTTGGTAACTACCAACAGAGTGACAAAGAGAAAAGTTGATGAAGACACGCGAACAACCTTTTGAAGAAATGTCTGAAACTGGCTAAGAAGTTGTTTCTTAACACTTGCGTGTATTTTACCACCCTATACAAAAGCGATTAAAAAAAAATCAAATATGAAAGCAAAATGTGATCAATAGAGAACGGGAAACATAGGCATATATAACACATAAACTGATGAAATATGTATAAAGAAGAACAACAATGAATAAAATGTAGTTTCGGTACTAACGTTCGCATCGACCAAAACCATTTCAATAGTCTCTAAGAGAAATGTCTCCATAGTTTGATTATCTTGACCTTGATTTTCCACATGTTTTTGAAGGGCTTTAGATCACTAACATAACTAAAAGAAGATATTGAAATAAAGATTATAGAGCAAATGAAGAAATATAAGCTATCGAATTTGGTGAATGCCAAAGAAGAGTATATATAGGAATGAGATAATTTAGGGTTTTCGTACGAAATTTCAATAAAAAATTTTGAAAACATGTTAGGCGGGATAAACAATAACGTTTGAAAACAAACTATCCGAATAAAATCGGTTGCGAAAAATCCTATTTACGATAAATGATTAAGGTATAATTTTAGTGAATATTCGGTTAGCCATAAATGTTTGAAAGCTGTTTAAAACTGGTTAATAAAGTTACTAAATTACTATATAAAAGTTGGCTAACTATCTCCAGTTGCTTGCCACGTCAGTGCTGTAGAGAACGCCACGTGTCACCTATAAAATAAATATATATTTTTGGCTTCTGAAGACCGATTGTATTCTCTCGGCGATTGCACTTCCATCCTTCTCCGTTAACTTTTTTTTTTTTTTTTATTGAATTTCAAATTTATTCAAAAAAAAAAAAAAACGCTCATACAACAAGTGCAACTATTTTAAAAGTGTTTATGACAGACCTTTTAGATAATTAGAAATGATCTATTAGCGAATCATGTTTCCATTCTCCTTTCATATTTTTTTGTCACCCATAGGTCAGTATGGATGTCAATCTCTTTCGTATTCCTTTGTCGATAATATGTATTAGACGTCGACTTGTTTCCAGAATTTCGCCGTGACGTCGCTTGTTTCTTTCGCACCGTATTGTGTAAACAGCCGATTGAAAAACATATCTTAACATCCACAACACAATCTTCTCTTTATCTACCAGCAAGTCAATAATTTTTTCCCATTCACCTGTGTAAATAGGTCCTTGAATCTGTTTTGTGAGGTTTCTCCAAATCTCCTCCGTGATGATTCAAAGAAAAACAAAAAAAAAGATTGAGATTGTCTTGAAAGAAGTTAACGGAGAATGAAGGAAGTGCAATCGCGAGAGAATGATGAGATGGAACGTTGGGTTTCAAACATTGTGCGTTTTTTGCCAAGCACCAAATGAATCAAGAGACCATCTCTTCTTCTCTTGCAGGATCACGATCCTGGTCTTCACAATTCTGGATCTGCAAACGAACCCCCTCAAGACAGTCACTAAATCCCTTCCGCTCTACCCAAATCGGTTTCCGGCAACAACACGATGTTATATAAACGGTGACTTCGATGTCTGTGGATTGAATGGTCAAATCCCTTGCTATGGCTACTTGATTTCACATCAGATGGTGAATTAGAAAACAGTAAGTCAAGGACAATGTTAAATTAGGGATCTACTATATAAAAATTGTCATTTTTTTGCAAGCCGTTTTGCAAAACCATTGCAAATCAAATTCCAGTTTCACCAACTCTGCTTCTCTCTTTAAATTTCTAATCAAATCTCAGTTTGCTCATATAAATTCTCTCTCTTTCATCTCACTTATATACACGGGAGTCGGGAGATCTGGAGTCAGGGCTTTCGCACTTCAACCCGCGAACTTTCTGTAAGTAATTATTCATTACTGGTGCATTTTCTCCAACTTCATTGTGATTCATATCCTCTTCTATCGGATTCAATGAAAATTCGATGGGATCAATGCCCACTTTCGTTTATACCAACTACTTTCAAATCTGATACCAATTGTTTTTTTTTGTTAAAGAAATCTGATACCAGTTAAGTACATGCGTATAGTTATCTTCCAAAATCGTAAAAGGCTGGTATGAATTTCTTTTGCTAGATATATGTGATCGCTTATGATTAGTGTTTGCTATTCTCGAATCAGTTTCGTCAACTGTCCTAATTTTTTTTAATGTTCTTTTACCTATTTTCAGTTTGTATTTATCGTTTCAATTTGGCATCTATATTCCGTTTCTCCACTTGTTATCATTATACTATCACGTCTTAGTTTTGGTATTTCTAATGCACAAACATTCTTGTCAAAAATCGGGAAAATGTGTCATGCTGTTCTATTCTTACTTCAAATAGGTATAGAAGGATAAAAGTGTTATTTTGCTGTAAATTTGACATTCTTATTGATTCTCCACCATTACAGCTCAATCACAATGTATCATGCGTTTTACTGCTTGAGTAATATGCCTGAGATAGTAGGTTTGTGTTGCTATCACAGAAAAACCTAGATTCATTCAGAAATTGTTGTAATCTATACATGAGTGAGTAGGTGTTCATTGATATTTGCGTTCGTTTCTGCAGTAACCTTCTTGTGTTCGCATGCAGAGTGGAGTGCGTACGAGACTGGAGTTCATCGAGATTAGAATAACAACAAAGACTGAGTCTTCCAGTTCTACTTTCCTTCGTTGTTCGGCATACAAACATATGTTGATTCTGATGTGTTAATTTCAACTCCTTATGCATTGTGAAAAGAATCCCATATAGTTCATGCTCTTTTGCTCTCGGATTAAGTTCATACTTATTTGGTAAACCAGTTTTTCATACCGTAATGCATATTGACTATTTCTCTACTTCGAACCTGCAGGGCTGTCAGTCTACAGTTCAAGTCTTATATTATTAATTTATTATAACAAATTTTGGTGTTATATGTACTAATTTGTGTCTCTATTGCAGGCTTCCAGGTGAGTAGAGTGAAACCGATTTTTGGGATTCAAGCAATGAAGGCAGTAGTGGTGATTCCGAACAAGGTTCGGAGGGCTCTGTTATCCAAAGGAACAAAACTCTCCTAGAAAGTAGAAATTACCAACTCTCATTACGAAAGCAGCATCAGGAAGACTTGAGTAGCAGTGGAGGATAATGGGAAGGGAATGACAGTGCAGAAATAGTCAATTTGGTTCTGATCAATCACTGGAGGGTGCTAATAATTGTCTCTGACACTCTGGTCAGTGAGCAAGTTCGTACTTGATTAAGATTGGTTGCAAATGGAAAAACGAGCTTGGTTCAAGCTAAAGGAAACATGTGATGATCTCAATTACGATAACAACAAATATTTTTTCATAGGATCTTATTTTAATGATATTTGATTGATTCAATGGATGAAAGAATAATTTTAGGATCCAATTTTTCAAATTTTATCATCTTTGTATTGATATCTTCCCTCGGTTTCTGTTTGTGTCTCATAAGAAATCATAATCCAAATAGGGATATTAACATTTTTGGAAAAATCTGCTCACCTTTTATCATATTTGAGATGAAATATTCTCGGTTGTGCATTTTATTGTGCCTCCATGTTTTTGTACCCGACCCATTACCAACCACTAACAGAACTTTCTGATTCATGTCTTTGTTTTTCAGGACTCTCTCCACCGAAATAACTCAAATTATTGTCAGCGTTCAACCAAAAATTTAGATATTTTAGTAAGTCTTCTTCACTTAACACTACACACTATGTGTTCTCTACATGTGAACATACGACATGCTGATTAAACAAGATAATGCGAGAAAAAAAAATTTGCAAACGAAACTTTCAAGCTTCCTTAAATTTTCTTCTAATATATATTGCATAATGTGAAATAACATTGGTTCTTTGAACTTTCCTCCAAAATTCGTTGAATATCTGTGTTTTAAAAAAGAATAAGAATGATGATGAAATAGATTACTGTGAAATACTTGGATACGAGCATTCAATTGCTCTGTTGCTAATTTTGTTCTTCTCTGATAGATTTTTGTGTACAATCCTGATTGTAGAAATACCATATTTAGTTTATAGTGCGCGGGAGAGAAGGTGGAAGTTGACAGAGACAGAGGAGGTCAGACCTGCGATTGAGGAAGATAGTGGACCCAAAGGAAGCTGAGGAAGAAGACTCGAGTAAAGTGGTATTAGTGTTACACTGGAGCCACAAAGGATGCATAACTCATGTCCTTTCCGTATTGATGACCTTTACACAATCGTTTTCGATGGAGACCTCATTGGTTTTCACTCACAAAGACGGGGGCTTCTTCTTCTTTTAGGATGTTGGGGGTCTGATCTCCCATGTTTCCAATGGACGACGTTGAAGGAGGAATCATGTGCACAGTCGGAGGAGAGTGAGTATTGAGGTAGCTTGGAAACCATTCTGGTGTATGTTGTCTTTGAGCATTCTGCAATCACGTGCCAACTTTCTAAAGCAAATAAAGAAAGATTGGAATTGTGTTTAAATGTAAAAAAAAAAAAAAAACAGAGAGGAAGCTAGAGGAGGAGAAATAGGAAAGTTGACTAGATCTGAGTATGGCGTATACCGCGATGGAAACCATAAATAGTAAGAGAGCATAGATAAACAAACGGAAAAATTGTCTAAAAAAACATTAATTTACAAATTCTGGCAAAACACAGACTATCGCGAGGGTAATTTAAATCATTGTATTTTATTGACTTCAAAATTAAATCATATTTTAGTTGATTCGACCAAAAAGAGTACGACGTTAAATCCGTATACGGAACTCATAAACGGTGTTACAACTCCGTTTTAACCCACGATTTAATAAAACGTGGTTGTTTCATCTTTAAATCTAAAAAAAATAAAAGAACACATGTCACCATCTTATTGCAAGAAGAGAACAAGATGGTGTCGTCTCTGAGCCTTCCTTTCATCTTTAGATCTAAAATAATAAAAGAACACATGTCACCATCTTATTGCAGGAAGAGAACAAGATGGTGTCGTCTCTGAGCCCTCTCTCGCTCCTTGTCACAATCTCCCACAGATGGATTCACCAGAAGAATCTCAAACTCTTTATCATTTTCCGTCTAAATCAATCTCCTTTTTTTCCACATGGGTTCTTTAATTCCTTTTGTTTCGTAACCACTTTGAGAGATTTCAGGAGAGAACAAATCCAAAGTTTTTTTTTTTTTTAATTTGAAGAAATGGTTCCTTCGATATTGGAGAAAATGGGATGTTCAATCTCCAAAACATCGATGAAGAAGAAGAACGAGCCGCTTCATCTCTGTAAAGAAAGAGATTTGTCAAACAAGCCATGGATTCGAGATGTGCTCTTGCCGCCGCACACGTGTCCTACACTCGTTCTCTCCGAAACATCGGAGCTTGTCTCCGTCAATACGCAGAGGCGGAGACGGTGGCTGAGGAATTTTCTCCGTCGTTAACCGCTATAGAGCCTAAGAAATCCCACCGTTGTTTCGCGTCGACGAGCACCATGTTCCTCTGGTCTCTCTTCCTCATCGCTCTCACCGCTTCCTACTTGAGTTTCCAGAGCTTCGTCGATTCCGGTAGCCGCTACCTAACCGCCTCATGTGGCGGGATCCTGTGGGAGAAACAAGTCCGAACCTCCGCTCAGATCCACCGCTCCGGTGGTATCTCCGTCATCGTCACAGGCGCAACCGGATTCGTCGGCATCCACGGCTTAAGCCGGCGTCAGATACTCCATGGAGAATCCTCAATCCTACATCCACAACAACATCGCCGGACTCGTTAAAGCAGGATCACGTGCCAAAGCACGGACCATCCCGTTTTTGCCACAGCTCTAAGAACTGGAGTTCACATCATAGTTGAATCCTTCTGGGGCACATCCTATAACCGCTAGAAGGAGATGCCTACAGCTTCTCCGAGAACTGACGCGATTTCCGGAATGCGAACGGACAAATTTGCAACTGGTGACAAGGAAGTCTGAACGGTAATCGGAGAAGTCACATCCGACCACTTTCCCGTAGAAACCAAAGTCTCCGTTGGGACCAACCTCCACAGTTACATCCTAACCGGACAACAGACCGGCGCCTCTATAATAAACGTCTCGAGACGCTCCACCATCTGCTCCGAACCACCGAATCGGAACCCTCACGAACCGAGACCAAGACCAATCTACGAAGCTGCTGAAACTTGCCGAGAACGAGAACACACACCAACCGCGAAACCCGAGCCACAACAGTGAAAAGACGGCACCAGAGCTTCTCCGTCGAAACGAACCGAGAGAAACCACAGCAAAGCCACCCGCCTAGAGCCACCGCCGAGAGACACCGTTGGTGGAGCCGCGCACGCCGGGAGAGACGAGAGCCACCACTCCGAGGCTAGCCACAAGACAACCAACTCCCGCGACACCAAAACCAGAGATTGAACCCGTCCTCGAGGTCCAAATCGCCGCCGCCGGAGCCGAGGAGAACAAAACCTACATCGCCACCACACCTCCGCCTTGGGAACATCGCTAAATGCAAAATGAGGCGGAGAGGGACTTTAAACGGGGAGAGACGAGCATCGCCACCACCGAGGAAAGTCGGAGAGCACGCCGCCGGTGACGAGGACTCTCAAAGAAAAGCCGAGGGAGACCGCCAGAGGGAAACGCCGGTTAGCACCAAAGGGAAAAAAACCGCCGACAAAGAACGAGGCGGAGAGAGGAGAGGCGCATCGCCACGAGGAGACAGCCTTCCACCACTGCAACCCAAGCGATGCCGCTGAGGCCCGCCGCCGTCGAACGAGGAAAACGCGCCCGAGCAGAGAAACTTCACCTCCGAGCCGACGGCCAAGCACAACTACAAACCTATCAAAAGAAAGAGGAGGTCACCGGGGTCCCTCCTCCGGCGACGGTGAGCCACCACGCGCGCCGGAGAGAGAGATTGGAGGAGTTTTAATTGTCGGTAAGGAGGAGAGAGAAAAAGTTTACTATCGCCTCTCAAAGGCAAGTATATATCTTCTTAACTTTTTTGATATATTTTTGTAAACAGAAACTCGTTTTCACTAAACACACATCTCTTGATACAAATAAGACGTTATCTTCCAAATCATAAAGTCTCCACGCTTTTTTTTTCCATGTGGGTAACCGACAAACATGCATTTTTGACTTCTCGGTGCAAATTTATCACCTTTGTTTCTCTGATCATGAGGATGATAAAAAGTCCCGAACACCCAGAGATATTCGTAAGAAGGAGATTTTCGTTCATATGGCGTAACACTTTATCAAGTTTAATTTTGAAAAACTTTTTGACCAAAAAAAATACTTCGAAAAACTTCTTTCAACAAAGGCAATTGAAACTGGAATTCGTCAACAATATCTGATAAGCAATCTATGAGTTTAGATAACACTCTTCTATTCCTTTCAAATAATTTAACATTTCAACGGGTCTCTTGTAATCTTTTGGTAAAACCTTTTTTAGAACTGTTAGTTCAAAAAATAAATCATCCCCAATAATATATAAATGATTTCCATGCTTTTACGAGGTTTCAAGATTGGTATAAGATGACATCAAACTATCATCACTTGCTAACTTCAATTTCCCCAAATCAAATAGGAAACCAAATGTTTGTTCATACTTATGACATTGTTCAAATTTGTCTCAAGAGAATAGAGTTTGGTCCATGACTTTGAGGAGCTAAGAAATCCTAAAGCTTCTCTTCAGGAAATAAATTCATAGTTTAATCAACTATCTCTCATTTCTCGTCAAAAAAACTTTTTTCTTCTGATGACACGTTATTTCTTTCCGGGGAATTTGACTTCATTCTCCATAGATTATGCGATTTGTTTAACATCTGATTTTGCACTCTCAAATTCTATTTCTCTATAATTGTTTTAAAAAGAAACGTGTCCTTTCAACTGAGAAACAACAACTTCAATATTCATGTCTTCTAACTGCAAACTCTTACTTACGATGTTAACAACAAATAGAGGTTTTTACCAAATCACCACGGACAACTGAAATTCATAATTTGCGATCCCATGTGTTTCACTTGTCGCAAGACACTAACTCAACATCACTTTGTGTTTTCGGATCATCAATAGTTTCTACTATATAAATTAAATCATCTCTTATTTTTCGAGCTTGAAATCGTATTGCCTTGACGCATTCAACATGACTCTCCCACCGAATCTGCGATGAAGATTTAACTATCAAACCCCCCTCCCCCCATCATATTTTCCTATATCTTCTACTGTTTA
Organism: Eutrema heterophyllum; assembly: GCA_002933915.1. Taxonomy (NCBI): domain Eukaryota; kingdom Viridiplantae; phylum Streptophyta; class Magnoliopsida; order Brassicales; family Brassicaceae; genus Eutrema; species Eutrema heterophyllum. The sequence goes on from PKMM01053811.1 coordinate 26,097, forward strand.
GTTGAAGATGCAATCAGACAATAAATATGCTGGATATCAAAAAATGAAATGATTTTTTCCAGAAATGGTTGACACCACATCATCTTGAATGACCAATGGCTTTCAATTTGAGAATTGCTTAAAAAGTCTCTGAAATTTGTATATTTCATACTAAAATTGTGGAATTGAAAAAAGTTTATGTGTTTTATATCTTCTAGAAATTGGTAACAATTCATTGTGCATTTAGCATTTACCAATAATTCCTCAATAATAACAACTAAACAAGTATTATTTGTGTGGATTGATTCGTTAGGACTTAGTCGATCTTGTTGATTTTATTAGTTTCCAGTTGTAAAAAGAGTTAAAGAGACCAATTGGTTTATTAAAAAATCCAGTTTGGTTCCTTTCAAATGTCCCCCGCTATTTGTTTTAGTGGTGATAAAATGCTAAATGAGTAACGAGAAAATAACCTCAAATTTGTCTGCTTCCTTTTTTCGACATTGATTTAACGTCGTGATTTATAATGCATAACATATTTTTGTCTTATATAAAAAAGAAAGAGAAAGTTAATGCATCTGTCAATTTGTTAATATCAGTTTGTAATTAGGAGGCAATAATTGAAGGTCAAACATGTATGGAATGTACATATAGTAGGGAGTAGTTAATAATAATAATAATAACAATGCATCTTTCAGTTAGAAAAAGAAGAGAAAGTCCTCAATTCTTTTTTTATCAACGGAGTTGCTTACAAGTATCTTTGATATCAAACGCATCTTTCAATTTGTTAATCTCAGTTTGTAATTGAAAAAAACAAGTCAATGCATCTTTCAATTAGACAAAAACAAGAGAAAGTCCTCAGTTCTTTTGTTATCAACCGAGTTGCTTATAAGTAACAATACACGACCATTAACCTGCTTCCACAAAATCCTTTGTCTTGCCCAACGACAAAACATATTGAAGGTACGATTAGAGACTCTTTTCTCTTTGCTATTTTTTTTTTTTTTTTAAATTACCGAGTCTTTTGTTTCATAAAACCTTTTAACTGTAAACTATAAATTAATCTCCGACTTGTAGTAACATATGTTACCATGTGTTTAGATAACTCATACATAACTTAAAAATGTTACTAATAATGATTATTAAGAAATTTTGAATATGAGTTTTAGTTTTGTTGAGTTATGATTGATTTACAATTTTGAGTTATATCTTTTATAAATCTGTTAAACCAAAACTTAGTTATTCAAAAACATGAAAAAATCATGTGTAAAATGTGTTAAGTTGATGTAATATATATATATAAACAAAAATTCATTTTGTTTTCATTCAAATAATGGGAGAATTGTTTGACTATCATCTTAATTTTTTTCGATAATATTCTTAAAAATCCTAGTTTAAAAAAAAAAACTTATTGTTTACAAAAATTATTGATTTTGTAATCTCCATTTCGAATGATCGAGTCGAAGCTTTAATTTGAAATGATTGAGCTCCGCATACTTGAAGAAAAGGAGGCAATACTTGAAGGTTGAAGAAAAGGAGGCAATACTTGAAGGTCAAACATGTATGTAATGTACATATAGTAGTAGTTAATAATAATAATAATAATAATAATAATAAAAAAACTTTTTGTTAAATTTATTTATTTTTATTCACTTTTCTATTTAATATACATAAAAATATATCGTTAAACACAGAAAATATATCCATAGAAATAT
>PKMM01053882.1:0-23264 GCA_002933915.1 Eutrema heterophyllum
ATGAAGCAAAATAGAAAATAAAATCTCTCACGTCATATATATATATATATTTTCTTTCTTCGCTTAGAAGGTGACGTCAGGGACAATACCGAGCTCCTTGAAAGCAGCGGGACAATCAGCTAACGGCGTCTTAACCATGAAACCGAGAGGGTTAACGATACGTGTCTCGTGAGAGACGATTCCGTCGTTCGCAGTTAAGCTGATCTTAGCGGCGTTACGTAGGTAAGCCTCTTTGCTGACGTCACTGCAACCACTGTCTGGTGATTGGACCAACACGAGCTCGCAAACTTCTTCTTCGTGGTCACCGGTTACTTCCATCTTGTAGCTTCCTGATTTGTCGGTAACGGCTTCTTTGGTCAACGTTAGGGTTCCGTTTGTTCTGCTCCTGCATTCCAACTTCACTTTCGCACCTTCAGAAATACACGCAACAAAAAATGTTAAAATAAAATAACAAGAAATATAAATTAGTCCGACTAAGGCTTCGAAATAGGAATGATTTGGAGATGTGAAAATGTTAATTAGTGAATATAAATAAATTACCTTCGAGGAATTTGTTATGGTGTATATAAATAAATTACCTTCAAAAAAAAAAAAATACCTTCGAGGAATTTGCTGAGACGGGTAACGAATTGGACACGGCAGGTGTCACAGTAAACTGATCCCTGAATCTGGAAACGGTCGAAGTCGTCAGCATCCGCGGCGGCAAAACCGGCGAGAGAGGACAAACACACGGCAGCGACGACGAAGAAAGAGAAGAAGATGGCTTTGGATGCCATTTTTGTTAGAGATTTGATAATTTTTTTGTTTTGTTTTTGTTTTGTGGTCTTCTCTTCTTTTTGATATCTCTCTTTATAATCGTTTAGTTTCAAACAATGAGTTGAGATATGTTTTAGAAGAGGACAACTATTCTCTTGGAGCACCGAGTTTGGTTTTATATTAGAAACCTGATTGTTATTTTTAGATTGAAACTAAAAGGTAAATCGTTGATTTGTTAATTTCAAAATTAGTTTTGATAGGTTTTGAATAAAAGAATGTTTAGTTTATTAATAAAGCTTAATTATAGCATTGGTTTCTAAATTTGTTTTTTGACCACCCTTTTTTCTCTCTTTGGTAGAAGTCTACAAGAAACTTTAGCTATTAATCAATGTTTTGAAACCCAATCCGGAACCGTGGTCGGACCGGTAAACCCGGCGATCTGATAAATAATTTGGTTTGGGTTATATGATAAAATTCGCTACTTAAAAATCTGGTAAAAATCGAAAAAACCCACTATATCAACCCGCGACCTGGCATGGTTGAACTGGCGGGTTATGGTTCAAATTAAAAAATTTAAAATTCTAACACATCCAAAAAATGTGATTTTTTTAGATTAAAATATAGGATTTTATTCTCTTTAACAGTTCATCTCCCCCTAGCTCCATCACAAACCAGCGGCAGCAGTGAACATAACATCTCTTTGTACACCGTTCATCTCTCTTCTCTGCTTTTGAATTTTCTTTTGTTTTTGTTTGTCGTGAATCTCATGATTTCTATTCTTCTGTTTTTGCAAATGGAAATTAAAATCGAAAGGGAAACTTTAAAACTTTTTTAACCATATTCTTAGACACGAGTCTTTGTATTTTTTTTTTATATTTATAAAACATATATATAAAAAATTCATTAATTTATTTATCCGCGGAAGGTAATCCGGTTCACTGTTGGTTTCAAAACATTACTATTTAATTATAAGGTCAAATCGCTGGACATAAAAACAAAAGTAAAGTATCATGGGCTTAATTAACTGTATAGAATTCCATGCCCGTTTTGTTTTCATAGTTATGAAATGTAGCACTGAAGATTTTTTAAATGACAATATAAAAATACATAGATGATGAAAGTAGAGATAAGTATTTATCGCCAAACTTAGAAATTTGAGTGCGTTACATTCTCTAAACAAATCAAATTTATGTTTAGAGAATATGAATTGTATTATATCTTCAGAGAGGTTCTGTAGGAAGGAATTTACAACTAGGATTAAAATCCTGGTCCAGTAAAAATGAGTTTAATAAACCAAAAGTAAAAAGGTATGATGAAGTTAAAGAAGACAGATGGGTTCAAAGCAACCAGACGGGCTCAAAAGAACATACGAAGTGACGGACCGAACTGAAAGGTCCACCGGAATGAAAATCTACGGTCAAATGGGATTAAATGCAGAACCGTTAGTCAATCCCGCCGAGACTAAAGACTCGTTTAAACCGGTAAATTAATTAAGGCGCCTGAACATAACGACCAGAGCCTCAACATTAAAGACCATTCATGGCGAATCAGATGGAGTAAACGGTAACATCACACACAATCTCAGAATATAAAACAAGGGCAAGAGCAAGGAGCAAATGACCTCGGATCCAACTCTCTACAATTACTTCTCATTACAATTAGCTATAGACTCAAACCCTTAACAATTCTTTGTTCTTGTTCTTGTAAAATATCTCTTGAGAATCGAAATACTAAAGCCAGTTTACTCCGCAAAACCCTATTTAAACCGTTCCGAATCCGGCTCGTTTCCATTGAGAAACAAACTTTCTGTTTATTACTCAATAGTCTCTCGGTTCTTCTTTTCTTAAAGATAAGCCAATGTCCCATATTTTTTACTATTTACAAATTTCGACCGTTGTATTTTCAAATACAACAGTAATATAAGGAAGCTAGTATTATGTATTGTACACTAAATGAAAGATTAATCAAAAGAGTGATTAAGTAATCATAGGAGCAACATATTATGATCGAAATTTTTCAATGGATTTTCTACAGACTTACGAAGAAATTTCTATTTTTTATTTTATTTTAAATAATCCATAAAAAATTTTCCTACAGATTTTCGATGAAACTTATATATTTTTTTTTTGTTTTTTTTAATCCGACATAATTTATTTTCTTAGCAATTTATTTTTTATTTTTGTTTTGTTCTTTCCGATAGACATAAAATTTTAAGCGCATAAATTTTCAAAATTTTCAATAAAGCACCAAATTTTTGATTAGACTGTAAAAAACTTTTATTTTAAATCCGTCTTTATATGAAATACACTTCTTCTTTTTATTCCCATTTTGTCTCCCACTTTATCTTTCTAAATTCTCTCTTAAATCTATTCGCCTTCTTTCTTTTCTCTCTATAATCTCTGAAAAATGTAAGCTCTTTATATTTATAATTAATGTTATTTAGTATTAAGTTGTTATATATGTTTCACTATTTGATTTTTTTTGAATTTTGTTAATAAAATGAATTTTCATAATTTTGTCTTTTCATTATAATTAGCAAAACATTCTTAAACTACTTTTTATGATTATTATGATTTTATATATTCTTGAAACATTTTTAAAAACCTTTACTTATTTTTAAAACATTTTTATAATTTAACTATATATTCTTATTGTTTTAAAACGGTTTTATAGTTTAAAAATAAATTTTCATAAATTTTTAATATTTTATAATTTTAAAAAAATTTATGTTTGTTTTTATTAAATTTAAAATTTTATAAATTTTCCGTATTTTATAAGTTTTTAATTTCTTAATTTTATCTTAATTTTAAAATTTCACTATTTTTCATTATTTATGTTATACAAATGTTTTTATATTTCTGTTAGAAGTATTTTAAACATCTCTGACAAAAAAAATTATGTCAAATATTTTCGACGGATTGCTGACGGTTTTTAATTTTCAACGATGTAAAACCGACAGATTTCTGATAGTTTTCTTCGTAGGAAATATACTTTTTATGTTATGATATGGAGGAGTTTCCTTAACAGTTTATTATAATCATGACTTATATATTTTACAGCGAAATAAAAATTAATCATGGAAAACATAAAAAAATATTTGGGATGCACATAGAAAATCTGAATGCGATTAGAGACGATTTTGGCGATTTTCTGGGCGATTTTCGAATCACCCACTTTCTGTAAATCAATCCTGATTTTAGGACCGATTTCCTTCAATCACGGTGTCGGAGAGAAGCAGTTTATCGACGGTTTCTTCTCCACATCTTCCATCTCCGTAGTGGGAAAGAATTTTCGCTACGATGTAACTGTGGCGATTAGCTGCTCTCATTGTGTCCTATATATTTTCATTGATTTCTTCATTTATGATCTACGCTTTTATATGCAATTTCGTCTCTAATACTAACTTATTTTTGATCCATTGACTCAATCATGGCTGAAAATCTACGACGAGCGATATAAGACATCAATTCCGGTGTGAATGACGAACCATAAGCTTTGCCGGTGGAGATCTGCTTTGAAGCAGTAAGGGTAAATCAGTTTTCCTTGATGGGTCGTTGATTCCCAGACGACAAAACCTCTGTTCAATTGTTGCAACTCGTCCTCGCAACTGGGATTTATCCGGTTTAATCTCAAGGCGTATTGTGGATCGAAGGAGGTTTCAATTCATTTTCCTGTCTGCTGATTTGATGCAGTCCGTCGTGAAGCGTGGACCATGGGCGTTCAACGATCGTATGCTTGTGCTTCAACGATGGTCCCCTGAAATGAATGAATTGGATCTCAATTTCATTCCATTTTGGGTGCAGATAAGAGGAATTCCTCTCCAATATCTTACACCAACTGTTATTCGACACATTGGTGACAGGATATATATGCCATGTTCTGGAAGTTGATTTCAATCTTGAAACAGCTGCAGTTGTGGAGTTTGTTCGGGTCAATGTGAATTGGAATACGGATCTTCCTCTCAAGTTTCAGAAAATTTCTAGTTCTCGCTAGGAGTTAATACCTTACTGCGCTTCATGTATGAGTGCATGCGTGGTTTTTGTGAAGTGTGTGGTTTGATGACCCATGACTCGGGTGAATGTATCAACCATGGTGGTGCTCCGGAAGATGAAGAGATTCACGGTGATGATGAAGATGCATATGCTAAACATGGAAAAGATGATGATGTGCAGGAACAACATGTTGTAGCTGCACCTTTGGAAGCAGATGCACCAATGGAGTTTGAAGATGCATAAGCAGCAAACATGGGGGAGCAAAATGAGGAATTATTGGCGTTTAATGACGAGAATTTTCAAGCAAAAGCTTTTATTCGAGAGAGAACGGTGTTTACTGGTAATGAAGCAGAAAAGGGTAAACAAGCTTTCACGACAATTTGGTCAATGACATCGAGAAGGAACGCTTGGCTGCAACTGAGCAATCTGATGTAGCTACTGAAGGAGGGACCACATACCATTTCGAGGATCAGCATGAATTTCCGGTGACTCCTCAGGGCTCAATGCAATATGGTAGTTTCCTGGAAGATTTAAGCAATTATTCTGGATTTTCGATTTCTCAATCCCCTATTCCATATGAGCAAGGTATTGATTCTGGTACTCCTGTTGATATATCTATGGTAATACAGGCTCTTCGGGTGAAGGACAGAGGAATCTTTTTTGGTTGACAAGTTCATGAATGGTTCAGTTAAGATGTTGTGCGGACCAGGAGCACTTCAGAAACGACAAATGGATTACCAAGACATGGGTGAAGCTGCCAATCACCCTTGTTCAACCTTTGGAGGCGCGGTGGGCCCTAATCCACCAGATGTCCCATGAGAGTTGAGGTGTGGAACTGTCAGGGCTTGGGACAACGCCTCATAGTTCGACGTCTACAGGAGATGCAGAGGGTGTATCTCCCGGACATGTTGTTCCTGGTGGAGACTAAACAACATGATAACTATGTAAGGGATATAAGAGTACTTTTAGGGTATGATGGGATGTGTATTGTCTCGCCACAAGGCTTAAGTGGTGGTTTGGTAGTTTATTGGAAGAAGCATATTTTAGTTTATTGTATTTCATCAGACGCAAGGCTTATAGACTTATCCATTGAATATAAATCATTTTGCTTCTACTTGTTTTGTGTTTATGGAAATCCAATTCTAAGTCAAAGACATCCTCTTTGGGAAAAATTACAAAGGATTGCAACAACAAGAACGGGTCCTTGGATGATGTGTGGAGATTTTAATGAGATTGTGAAACAACATGAAAAGAAAGGAGGCCGTATAAGACCTGATCGTAGATTTAGAGATTTCAAAATGATGCTCCAAGTATGTGGAATGAAAGATTTAAAACACAGAGGAAACCTGTATAGCTGGGTTGGTCGTAGAAGGAAGGAAGTGGTTGAGTGTTGCTTGGATCGAGTTTTGGTTAATTTTGAATGGACTACTTTATACCCTGCTTCGAAAACAGAATTTCCGGACTTAGCAGAATCAGACCACATACCTTTAATAGTCACAATCGAGCATGAACCAACTCAAAAGAAAGGTCAATTCATCTATGATAAAAGAGTATTCCAGTTTGAAAACTTTGCGAACAAAGTAAGTAGATCGTGGCATCAACAACGTCGCGATCGAAGCTCCTTTTCTATGAAATTAAGTATTTGTCGGAAAGTGATGGTGAAGTGGAAGAGGAGGAATCGAATACACACTGCAGAACTGATCGGAGAACTTTGGAGACGAATTGATACGGCTTTGAGAGATCATACAATTCGAATCGAAGAAATTAATGCTCTTAAGAAAGAACTCAATAAAGCCTATCGAGATGAAGAAGAATACTGGGGTCAGAAAAGTAGAAAATATGGCTGAGGAAGAGTGATCGTAATACTCGATACTTTTACGCTGCAACAAAGTCAAGAAAAAAAGAAATTGTATCAAGAAGATGAAGGATATGCACAACATCACTCATAGAAGAGATGATGCGATTGCTAAGGTGGCTGAGGAATATTTTCAACTTATGTTTACATCGACAGATCCTCCCGATATTGATGATGTTTTCCGAGATTTGCAAAGTGGAGTTACTCATGAAATGAATTTGTTGCTCACCAAACCAGTTACGAATGAGGAGATTCAACGAGCAGTATTTTTGCTTGGACCGGATAAGGCTCCAGGACCTGATGGATTTACGCTGCATTCTATCAACTGTTTTGGAAGGACATTGGAGAAGATGTATGTGCTATGGTAAGGAAATTTTTGATACGAATGTTCTTGAGCCAGGAATCAATCACACGAACATTTGCCTTATACCTAAAATTAACGAAGCCGAGTATATGAGTGATTATCGTCATATTAGTCTTTGTAAGGTGAACTATAAAATAATCTCTAAGATTATGGTTCTGCGACTAAAAGAGTGTTCAAGAGCAATTATATCAGAATCTCAAGCTGCTTTTGTGCTAGGGCGTAATATATCGGATAATATCCTTGTTGCTCACGAACTACTCAATGCTTTGATCGAAGAAAGACTGCTCGGAGAAGTATTTAGCAATTAAGACAGATATTAGCAAAGCCTATGATCGAGTGGAATGGAGTTTCTTGGAGCGTGTTATGCGTCAATTGGGTTTTGATGAAAAATGGGTAATGTGGATCATGAACTGTGTCACATCAGTTACTTATTCGGTGATGATTAATGGTGTTGCTCACGGTAATATTCAACCAACCAGAGGTATAAGACAAGGTGATTCATTGTCACCTTACCTCTTCTTATTGCGTGCTGAAGTTTTGAGCCAAATACTGTCAAAATCGGAATCACAGCATCATTTTCAAGGTATGAAGATTTCCAAACACTGTCCAACAGTTACACATTTGCTTTTTGCCGATGATTCTTTGTTTTTTTGTCGGGCAACGGTAGAAGACTGTGAAGAAATGGCTAGAATCCTGGATAACTATGAGAGAATATCAGGACAAAGGGTGAATTATAGTAAATCATCTCTGATTTTTGGAATGCGATTAAGTGAGAATCGAAAAAATTTAATTCATCAAATTCTGAGTATTGATGCAGTTGGTGGAGGAGGGAAATATCTGGGTTTGCCGGAACAATTTGATAGAAGTAAAGTACAGAGTTTTCAATTCATTGTTCAGAAAATTCGGGATTCAGTAAATGGGTGGTATAACCAGTTTCTATCAGCAGCAGGAAAAGAAATCCTAATAAAATCGGTTCTTCAATCTAAACCGATATATTCAATGAACTGCTTCTTGATACCGAAGACGATCTGTGAAGAGATTAATAGCATCTTATCCGAATTTTGGTGGGGTAGAGATCAAGGAAGAAGAAAAATATCTTGGATTGCATGGAAAAGGTTATGTCTTTCGAAGAATGAAGGCGGACTTAGTTTTAGAGATCTTTTTAATTGTAATCGAGCATTGCTAGCTAAACAAGCGTGGCGATTACTAAATAATCCAACCTCACTTCTCACACGTATGTATAAGGGTCGTTATCATTGCAATTCGACATTCCTACAGTCACGTCTTGTGGAGGACAACCCTCGTACGGATGAAGATCAATTCAAGCAGGTAAAGAACTGCTACAACAAGGTTTACGAAGTCAGATTGGAGATGGATCCTTAACAAAAGTATGGATGGATAAATGGATACTGGTACTTCCACCAAGGCTGGTAAATGGAGCTATTCAACACCCAGATCTTTTGATTAAAGATTTATGGTTGGAGGGGAGACATGAATGGGATAATGTTCTAATCGATAATCTTTTAGATGCAGAAGATGCATAGATTGTAAAGCAGATGATTCTGTCGAAGCATGCGACTCAAGATAAATGGATTTGGCCTTTTAATAGCGATTCCAATTACACAGTGAAGTCGCGATATTGCTTAGCGACTCAAATGAATTTGGATGATGATCCGATAGAACCTCCATCTGGAAATCTAGAGTTAAAAAAGGAGATATGGAGTTTACAATTTGTCCCCAAGATTAAGCAATTTCTTTGGAGGGTTCTTACATGGGCTGTACCAACTTCAGAAATATTAAAAAGTAGAAATGTAAATATTAGTCCGATTTGTCAACGTTGCTGTGTTGAGGAGAGCATAAATCATGTTTTATTTGAGTGTAATCATGCAAGAGCTGTTTGGAGATGTGCGGACATTCTACATTTCGATCAAAACAGGGTAGAACTTGAGGAGAATTTTCGTACGATGATTCAAATTTCCAAAACCAGATAATACTCAAGAGAGGTAAGACTACTTCCATTTTGGATTTGTTGGAAAATTTGGAAATCTAGGAATGAGTATATATTCTCTAATCGTGATGTACATCCTAATGACGACATCTCAAGAGCAAAGGATGCAGTTATCGAGTGGACGGAAACAATGGCTGAAAGAGAAGATCCTATTCAAAATACTCCATACGAAAAGATAGATCGTAGTAGCCAATGGAAACCACCGCCTTTTGGATGGTTGAAATGTAATTTTGATGGCAGTTTAAGATGGAATCATATTGATATTGTAAAACAAATCATAAGTACAAGAATTCGAAACTTATAAAAAAATTGAACAATCAAATCCATATTTTTGTTTCAAAAGAACCGGTTTGCTCGACACTTCTATTTTCAATTCTACTGAACAATTTACATCATCTACGATTAGAATGGAACCGTTAGCCATGACCGGTCCAATGGTACTAACGCTACTCGAAATGATCCCAAATGGTAAATATTTTACAAGGAAGACCTCTAAATCCTAATCCATGACATATATCTAATTTAAAATTTTGGTTTCTAGATCCTAATCCATGACATATATTATTTCTGCTATGAGCCGGATCTGCCGTTAACAGTGGTCATCAACAAATAGTTTTTTTTTTTTTGGGTCATATAGAAGTTTATTGAAAGTTATAGAAATTTACAATAACCCAAAAGCCTAAACGAGGGAACAAAGCCGGAGGAAAAATACATATCCCCAGAAACAAAGCCGACATAATACAAGATTCCCCGGAAACACCCTAAAACAGGGAGGCAGTTACTTTATCGAAACTAAAACTAGACGATCATAAAACAAAGAGCAAAGATAGTGGAACTTGTAAGAGAGGGAAGATACACCAATGCTCTAAATCTGAAAAACTGAACCAAAACTGGCCACACCCTTACGCATCGAAACAAAGAAGAGTTGCAACAAGCCGATAAATTTGAGAACCGAGAAAGAGCCTAGAATACATATGCCTCCAAAGACCAAAAAATCTTGAGGCAAAGCCCACCTCGAACCCAACCAGCAACCACAACAGCAGCAAGGAAAGCAGAACAGCAGCGGAACAGAGCACAACAACCACACCGAAACAGAGATACTAAAGAACCGAAGCTCCTGATTAGAGTTCAGACCCAAGGAAACAAACCTTGAAATCAGATGGGAAAACGACCAAGAGGCTCAACATCTCTTACATCCAGACACTCGCGAGCCAGCTTCTGCAACCTACAGACAAAAATTGTTCACCTCCTCGCAAGAGAAGAGCTGAAGAACGAAACCACTGCAACATCGGAGATTCAAACCCGACAACCCAGAGAGCCACCAAGGAAGGACTAGTAGATCACACTGTAACATAAATCCATCCAAAAGTCAAACCCAAGAACTGAAACCAAACTAAAAACAAAGCACCCAGAGAACCGAAAGCACTATCCAGTCCATAAGAGCAATGAATCACAAACACCTCTAGAACAAAACATCACCGCTCAGAAACTAAAAACCGATCAAACAAAAGGAGAAAAACGAAACCTTGTAGAACAAAGAAGAAACCGGCAAGAGAAAGAGCTAGTGGAAGCAAAACGAGATCGTTTGCAGCAAACCGCACCGTCATTCACCACGGAACCGGCGATACCGAGAATGAAACAACCACCACACGGAAACAAAGCCCGATAGCAAAACCTTCAAGCAAAAACCAGCCTGAAGGAAGGACAACACCCACCAAGAAGGGATCACCGCCGCCTCTCCACCACCGGAGTCCACTGACAGAGGCAACACGAGCCCTTGAACAACCGACAAACCCTAAACCAGAAACACCCACGAACCAGGCCCCGAAGCTCCTCGAACCCATATCTAACAACAACACAAATTAAACAAACTAAAAGACCTCTCAGGCTCCGGCGAGGAAGCCGGATAGGTCATGCGAAGAAATCTCTCTTTTTTTTCTCTCTCTCTGGTCATCAACAAATAGTTCATTAGTCAATTTAAATTTTAAATTCTTCTAAACAATTAAATGAAATTGATTATTTTAAATAATTGTATTTATCATCTTTTTTGCTAGCATGTTATTCAAACTTTTCTATTGAGTTAGTCAGATTCATGAATTAGTACAAAATTTTGATACATTTCATGACATCAAAACAATTAAATTTAGTTGATTTCAGTTTTGGAAACAATAATTTAATTACATTTCTTGTATGCATGTGAAATTATTATTATAGTTTTTTTCTAGGCTGGTGATGATGCATGGCACTCTAGATGGAGAGAATTTATATGTATACTAGATTAGGTCTCGCATAATACACGGATAAAAAATATAATATATTAGACTCCAAAATTGATAACTCGCTTAAATATGACTTGTATAATTAGATTATAAATTATGACTCATGTTTAGTTATCTAGAAATTATGTTTTGTAATTCACAATTAAGAAAATTCGAAATTGATTCATATTACCCATAACCATGGTAAACTTCCCTTCTATATGAATGAGAGGGTTCCAAAAACAAACACTACAAGAAAACATGGTCATTTCCGACGGACATTTCCGACGGTATTCTGACGATAATTACATCCGTCCGAAACGTTCACCCGTCGGAAATTTCTGACGGATTTCCGACAGTATTTCGACGAAAATTACACCCGTCGGAAATCCGTGGGAAATTTCCGACGGAGTTCCGACGACATAGATCCGTTGGACAATATCCGACGGATTTTCGACGGATGTTCGACAGATGTTGAGGTTGCCGACATAATAAATATCTACGTTTAAATCCGTGGAAAATCCGTCGGAAATGACGCACAATTTCCTTATAAAAACGTTTCCACCCCTTCTCTCATCCCTTACAATCACAAAAAAACTCAAACATCTACAACCTTACCAAAATGTCTTCTTCAGATCCTTATAATTATTTTCATTCATGGATGGACAAGCCTCATCAAATTCCGGACACGGGCCTAGTTACAGAGGAATTCAAAGAAGGTCTGCAGGAATTCATGGCATTTGCGGGTATGCAGAAGAAAGCAAAAAAAACCGGTAAAATCTACTGCCCTTATAAGAATTATCGGAATCGTAGATTTATCGTGATAGATGAAGTATGATCACACCTGTATTGTCATGGATTTGTGCCGGGTTACAAGATTTGGTATTATCATGGAGAAAATGATACAATGGTGGATAATAATGCTAGTACTAGGGAACAATATATTGGGGATAACGCTACCTTAGAAGAACCTGCAATGGAAGTAGAGAGTACTGTAGGTCATGTTCAGATGGTGAACGATGCATTTCGTGAAAGAATACCATCGGTTGATGAGTATGGAGATAGAAGAGAAGAACCTAACTTAGAATCTCAGAGATTCTTTGATATATTAGACGCTGCTAAACATCCGTTATATGATGGGTGTAGAGGTGGACATTCCCCTTTATCAACTGCAACTAGGATGATGGGTATAAAGACGGATTTCAATTTGAGTNTCAAAGATTCTTTGATATGTTAGACGCTGCTAAACATCCGTTATATGATGGGTGTAGAGGTGGACATTCCCCTTTATCAACTGCAACTAGGATGATGGGTATAAAGATGGATTTCAATTTAAGTGAAGAGTGCGTGGATGCAATCGCTGATTTTGTGAAAGACATTTTGCCAGAAGATAATCTTGCACCGGTATCATACTATGAGATACATAAACTTTTTCAAGGTTTAGGATTGCCGTATCAGATGATAGATGTATGCATCGACAACTGTATGCTCTATTGGAGAGAGGACGCAGACCGTTCGACATGCCGTTTTTGTCGCAAACCTCGGTATAAGGAAACATGTGGAAGAGTGCCAATGCCATATAAACGGATGTGGTATTTGCCGTTAACAGAGAGATTGAAGAGGTTATATCAGTCAGAGCGCACATCGGGAGCAATGAGATGGCATGCAGAGCGTACAACGGATGCAGAAATCGCTCATCCGTCAGACGCAAGGGCATGGAAACATTTTCAGTCAATTTATCCCAGTTTTGCGTTTGAGGCGAGGAACGTATACCTTGGATTATGCACCGATGGTTTCAACCCTTTTGGGAAGCACGGCAGACAATATTCTTTGTGGCCAGTAATTGTAACACCTTACAATTTGCCGCCATCTTTGTGCATGAGACGGGAGTTCTTGTTCCTTAGCATTCTCGTTCCTGGACCAGAGCATCTGAAGAGATCACTTAATGTGTTTTTGTAGCCATTGATTTATGAGCTGCGAATNCGTTGCCGGGGAATAGTTCGATTGCCATCAGAGTTAGGATTTGGGCTGAGACTAGAGTTTTCTTCTTTCTTCTTTTTATTTTTCTTTTGTTGTTATTCTTTTCCCAATTTCTTGTGATCTTGCACTCTTGGGCGTCGTTACTTGGAGTGAAGGAAACAATCAAGGAGAGTAAGAGTAAGAAGACACAACCGTCAAGCTAGTGACGTTAAACGCGCCCTTGGGGACTCCCCCAAGCCTATCCTCTATCCTTTATTTCGTATTTATTATTTCAATAAATCACTCTTCCGGTTTGTCATTCATTGTTTGCTTGCGGACAAGCAAAAGGCAAGTCCGGGGGAATTGATAAACGCATATTTTACACGTTTTAGAGTATTTAAATCTATTAGTTTTATTTTGTCTTTGAGTCTTTTTAGTGTGTTTTAGTGCATTTTATGTCTCATAATTATTCATTTGTATTTTAGAAGTCCTAGAGAGTCTTTGTGGTATTTTGTAATATTTTGTGTCATTTGATGTACGTGGAAGTACTTGGATCAAAGGTGACGTTTGAAGCTTGAAGGAGGATCAAAGAAGAAGAAAAATAAGCAAAAAGAAGAGAGGATCGACCCCATGATCGTTGTGCACACTCGATCCAAACCGCTCCGGATTAAGAGTCAAGAACAACGTGTCTAAAGATAAATCCGGATGAAGACCTTCCCACGCCCAGTTTAATCTGAGGTCTTGATCAAAGTTCTAGACATTTGAGTTAGCTTTACGTGACCGTTAGATTCGTGTCAATAAGAGCTGTGTTTAAAAGATATGACCGATTTACTAAAAACATGTCAAGCAGATCGGGTTTGCACTTTTTACCATTCCCCACCATCACAACTTTTCCACCTTGAAGCCAACTCATTCACTTTCAAGCCACCCATAAAGGATTGAGTGTTGGACACAATCATGTTTCAACATTATCATTCTTCTTTTCTTTTCTTTCTTCTTTTTCTTTTTCTTTTTCCTTTATGCAAGATTTAAAATTGTAATAAGTGTGCTTTTGTATTGCTATTTAAGGAGGTGTAATTCCTCTTGTAACATCATCTAAAAATTTTTGGAAACACAAACTTCAAAAGAGTTTGGCTCCGGGGGAATTGATAAACGCATATTTTACATGTTTTAGAGTGTTTATTTCTATTAGTTTTATTTTTTATTTGAGTCTTTTTAGTGTGTTTTAGTGCATTTTATGTCTCATAATTATTCATTTGTATTTTAGAAGTCCTAGAGAGTCTTTGTGGTATTTTGTAATATTTTGTGTCATTTGATGTACGTGGAAGTACTTGGATCAAAGGTGACGTTTGAAGCTTGAAGGAGGATCAAAGAAGAAGAAAAATAAGCAAAAAGAAGAGAGGATCGACCCCATGATCGTTGTGCACACTCGATCCAAACCGCTCCGGATTAAGAGTCAAGAACAACGTGTCTAAAGATAAATCCGGATGAAGACCTTCCCGCGCCCAGTTTAATCTGAGGTCTTGATCAAAGTTGTAGACATTTGAGTTAGCTTTACGTGACCGTTAGATTCGTGTCAATAAGAGCTGTGGTTCAAAAGATATGACCGATTTACTAAAAACATGTCAAGCAGATCGGGTTTGCACTTTCCACCATTCCCCACCATCACAACTTTTCCACCTTGAAGCCAACTCATTCACTTTCAAGCCACCCATAAAGGATTGAGTGTTGGACACAATCATGTTTCAACATTATCATTCTTCTTTTCTTTTCTTCTTTTTCTTTTTCTTTTTCCTTTATGCAAGATTTAAAATTGTAATAAGTGTGCTTTTGTATTGCTATTTAAGGAGGTGTAATTCCTCTTGTAACATCATCTAAATTTTTTTGGAAACACAAACTTCAAAAGAGTTTGGCTCCGGGGGAATTGATAAACGCATATTTTACATGTTTTAGAGTGTTTATTTCTATTAGTTTTATTTTTTATTTGAGTCTTTTTAGTGTGTTTTAGTGCATTTTATATCTCATAATTATTCATTTGTATTTTAGAAGTCCTAGAGAGTCTTTGTGGTATTTTGTAATATTTTGTGTCATTTTATGTGCGTGAAAGTACTTGGATCAAATGTGACGTTTGAAGCTTGAAGGAGAATCGAAGAAGAAGAAAAATAAGCAAAAAGAAGAGAGGATCGACCCCAGGATCGTTGTGCACACTCGATCCAACAATCAATCCGGATTAAGAGTCAAGAACAACGTGTCTAAAGATAAATCCAGATGAAGACCTTCCCTTGCCCAGTTTAATCTGAGGTCTTGATCAAAGTTGTAGACATTTGAGTTAGCTTCACGTGAGCGTTGGATTCGTGTCAATCAGAGCTGTGGTTCAATAAATATGATCGATTTACTAAAGGCATGTCAAGAGATCGGGTTTTCACTTTCCACCATTCCCCACCACCACAACTTTTCCACCTTGAAGCCAACTCATTCACTTTCAAGCCACCCATAAAGGATTGAGTGTTGGACACAATCATGTTTCAACATTATCATTCTTCTTTTCTTTTCTTTCTTCTTTTTCTTTTTCTTTTTCCTTTATGCAAGATTTAAAATTGTAATAAGTGTGCTTTTGTATTGCTATTTAAGGAGGTGTAATTCCTCTTGTAACATCATCTAAATTTTTTTGGAAATACAAACTTCAAAAGAGTTTGGCTCTAGATTAGTCCGTTTCTCGCATCTTCGGTGCGTAGTCTCTATTCCATGTGGATCGATACCTTGATGTGCTACAAACGACACAGCGTCATGATTGCGGTGATGTGCACGTTGAGGGTAATTGACGTGCCGAGCCTAAAAAACTCGCACAATCAATTTGGCGTCGTTGCCGGGGGGAATGTTGTATTTATTATTGGACTAATCCCCGGCAATGGCGCCAAATTGATTGTGCGAGTTTTTTAGGCTCGGCACGTCAATTACCCTCAACGTGCCCAATACCGCAATCATAACGGCATGTCGTTTGTAGCACTTCAAGGTATCGATCCACAAGGAATAGAGACTACGCACCGAAGTTGCGAGAAACGGACTAATCTAGAGCCAAACTCTTTTGAAGTTTGTATTTCCAAAAAATTTTAGATGATGTTACAAGAAGAATTACACCTCCTTAAATAGCAATACAAAAGCACACTTATTACAATTTTAAATCTTGCATAAAGGAAAAAGAAAAAAAAAAAGAAGAAAGAAAAGAAAAGAAGAATGATAATGTTGAAACATGATTGTGTCCAACACTCAATCCTTTATGGGTGGCTTGAAAGTGAATGAGTTGGCTTCAAGGTGGAAAAGTTGTGATGGTGGAGAATTGTGGAAAGTGCAAACCCGATCTGCTTGATATGCCTTTAGTAAATCGATCATATTTTTTGAACCACAGCTCTGATTGACACGAATCCAATGCTCACGTGAAGCTAACTCAAATGTCTACAACTTTGATCAAGACCTCAGATTAAACTGGGCGCGGGAAGGTCTTCATCCGGATTTATCTTTAGACACGTTGTTCTTGACTCTTAATCCGGATTGATTGTTGGATCGAGTGTGCACAACGATCATGGGGTCGATCCTCTCTTCTTTTTGCTTATTTTTCTTCTTCTTCGATTCTCCTTCAAGAACATAAAATGACACAAAATATTACAAAATACCACAAAGACTCTCTAGGACTTCTAAAATACAAATGAATAATTATGAGACATAAAATGCACTAAAACACACTAAAAATACTCAAATAAAAAATAAAACTAATAGAAATAAACACTCTAAAACATGTAAAATATGCGTTTATCAACGGTCCGCACAATTACCCACTGTGCACAATGCCTCAATCTAATGGCATGTCATTGCAGCACTTTGGGATCGAATCCACAAGGAAATAAGAACGGCGCACTAAGAATACAAGACGCTATCTAATCTAAGCGATAATTGGGGTTGGGTTTTTATCGAACAAGTGAAACATACAAAAATTTAATAAATGACATGACACAATTTCAATTCCAATAAACGAGAAGCAAAGTAATCAAGAGAACGTTTAATATCGATTTAAACAAACGAATTCTCGGGTAAAGTTAACGACTCGGGTGATCCTTTAATCTATTCATTCGACTAAATACCTCTTTAGGCCTTAGAACACACTAAAGATTAATCCACGTCCATGGTATTAACCCCTTTCTTAGTCATAAACCGTCATAAACGTCCGTTCGCGATTCTATGACTAACAAGCAATGAACACAAGTCTAAATAGCCACAATTCACCTTAGACTATAACTTCCGTTGGCTAAGATATGAAAAGCACTCATTAAATTCGTTCAAGACTTTCATCAAACACCTTCCGGGTGATGAAACTCCCTAGGTTCTAGATCACTAGATCTTTTTAGGATTACAAATCTTCAAATCAAGAACAAGGTTTTCTCTCTAGAGTTTTTGTTAAAAGTGATCCAAGGTTCTTAGATCTGGTCCAAAGACCAATAATTATACAGCTTTGGGCGTCCAAAGTCACCCAAAGTTAGGTAAAGTAGAGAAAAAGACGTTTTTACACTGTTTC
This sequence comes from Eutrema heterophyllum, assembly GCA_002933915.1. NCBI lineage: Eukaryota > Viridiplantae > Streptophyta > Magnoliopsida > Brassicales > Brassicaceae > Eutrema > Eutrema heterophyllum. The sequence goes on from PKMM01053882.1 coordinate 17,760, forward strand.
AGGAGACTAGTTTTCGGTTTGATACGTTTTCACTACATCAGCCATAACTCTCGAACCACTGCTCAGAATGACTTGAAACCACCTCCATTGGAAAGCTAACTCCAATATATACAACTTTCATGAAGATCGCTGAAGCTAAATCCGAATGGAAACCATTCTTCTGAGTCGATCTTTAAAGTACTTCGGATGGCTTCGGTCGCGGTGGTGGATCGGTCGATCCAGAGGGGATCGATCAATCCTCCAAAAACATGAGATCGATCGATCTGGCATTGTAGGTCGGTCTGGGAAATCTTCATTGTTTGGGATCGATCGATCCAAGTTTGTGGATCGATCGATCTGGCTTTTTTCTCCACCCGCTCCTCTTGCTCGCCAGACTGGACCGTCGTCACGAAAATTGGCATAACTCTTGATCGCACTGTTGGAATGGCCTCAAACAACTTTGAAATGAAAGATAATCCATTGATCTAGCTTGTGTTAAAATATGAGCTCAATCCATCGGTGGAAAGTCTTTCATCCAATGCCAAACTTCTGACGTCTCAACCTGATCCTGCATCTCTGTATTCCGCAATGACCTTTTATGTGGCTATTTTCACTCCTCCAACTCCTATGACTCCAAGAACACCTGAAAATGGCTCAAGCAAGCCAAAAATAATGCAAAGACAACCTAGGACATCTAAAATGCATTGAGACTCAAGTTGGACCTAAATGCATGAAAATATCTCAAAACTATACAAATTGGAACTAAAAACCTATGAAACTAAACCTTAAAAACATGCAAAATATACACTTATCAGCGGACTTTAGCTCCTCGACCTCCGCGTCATGTTCTTTCACCGTTTGAGTGAGCCTCTCGATCTCATCTCTGTACCCCGAAGGAAACCGAGGAATGGAAGAAGACGATTCCTGGGTCGGAAGTCCGCCTAACCCAGCGAATCGCCCATTGATTTTCCGAGTTTCCTATGAAAATAAAACATCAAAATAATGTAAGTAATGAAATTTTGGAAAAAAATAATAATTGAAAACAATTAGAAACTTACATTGAGGACAATGTTGTTGATCTCTTCCCGGGGTAACTCGTTCGAGGACGACGACCCCTCGAGAGTGAGCTGCTAGAGTCCAACTTCTCGTTCCCGATCCACCTTCTTCTTCTTGCACGTCTCAACGAGGTCACGCATGCCGGGATCCTGGATCACACCAGTTTTTTTGTTGGTGTGTCTCTGCTCGATCAGTCTAAGGTAGTCGGGAGCTACGCCGTCTCTCTTCGCCTGTAAAATGTTGTTAAGTAAATAATAATAAAAACNTACGTCTTCACTACATCCGCCATAACTCTCGAACCACTGCTCAGAATGACTTGAAACCACCTCCAATGGAAAGCTAACTCCAATATATACAACTTTTATGAAGACCGCTGAAGCTAAATCCGAATGGAAACCGTTCTTCTGAGTCGATCTTTAAAGTACTTCGGATGGCTTCGGTCGCGGTGGTGGATCGGTCGATCCAGATGGGATCGATCGATCCTCCAAAAACATGAGATCGATCGATCTGGCATTGTAGGTCGGTCTGGGAAATCTTCGATGTTTGGGATCGATCGATCCAAGTTTGTGGATCGATCGATCTGGCTTTTTTCTCCACCCGCTCCTCTTGCTCGCCAGACTAGACCGTCGTCACGAAAATTGGCATAACTCTTGATCGCACTGTTGGAATGGCCTCAAACAACTTTGAAATGAAAGATAATCCATTGATCTAGCTTGTTTTAAAATATGATCTCAATCCATCGGTGGAAAGTCTTTCATCCAATGCCAAATTTCTGACGTCTCAACCTGATCCTGCATCTCTGTATTCCGCAATGACCTTTTATGTGGCTATTTTCACTCCTCCAACTCCTATGACTCCAAGAACACCTGAAAATGGCTCAAGCAAGCCAAAAATAATGCAAAGACAACCTAGGACATCTAAAATGCATTGAGACTCAAGTTGGACCTAAATGCATGAAAATATCTCAAAACTATACAAATTGGAACTAAAAACCTATGAAACTAAACCTTAAAAACATGCAAAATATACACTTATCAGCGGACTTTAGCTCCTCGACCTCCGCGTCATGTTCTTTCACCGTTTGAGTGAGCCTCTCGATCTCATCTCTGTACCCCGAAGGAAACCGAGGAATGGAAGAAGACGATTCCTGGGTCGGAAGTCCGCCTAACCCAGCGAATCGCCCATTGATTTTCCGAGTTTCCTATGAAAATAAAACATCAAAATAATGTAAGTAATGAAATTTTGGAAAAAAATAATAATTGAAAACAATTAGAAACTTACATTGAGGACAATGTTGTTGATCTCTTCCCGGGGTAACTCGTTCGAGGACGACGACCCCTCGAGAGTGAGCTGCTAGAGTCCAACTTCTCGTTCCCGATCCACCTTCTTCTTCTTGCACGTCTCAACGAGGTCACGCATGCCGGGATCCTGGATCACACCAGTTTTTTTGTTGGTGTGTCTCTGCTCGATCAGTCTAAGGTAGTCGGGAGCTACGCCGTCTCTCTTCGCCTGTAAAATGTTGTTAAGTAAATAATAATAAAAACAAAAATAATAATTAAAAATTGAAATCAGACTTACCATTTCCATTGCATCCCGTTCGACGGTCTTTGCGCCGCCGTTGTGAATGTACATCCCCTTCCCTTCTCGTTCGCTCTTCCGGTTCTTCGTGTTTGTTTCGGATAGCTTCTTCGTCTTCGGCTTGCTCCAATAATCGCATAAGCCCTTCCAGACGTCGTCGTCGAGATCCTTCGGCTTGTCCTTGCCGTGGTTCCACTTCTGCTTCCATTCGTACATGTGGTTCGAGTACGAAAGCGCGGCATACCTGTCGAATTGGGCAATTACTTCCCTCGTAAGGGAATGGTGCCACGTGAAGTCTTGCTACATTTTTGAAAAAGCATAATGTTAGTATTCGAAATTAAAATTGATAAAATAAACTAAAAAAAGAATACAAATCGAAAATTTACTTACTGCGAAACTTCGTTGCCACAAGTCCTTCTCGTATGGTTTGTCCAACATGTTGTGGAGCATCCGTAAGATCGCCTTTGTGATCTCAGGCGACAACTTAAACCTGAAAACAATTAAAAAAAGAATTAAGTCCATTTAATTAGATTCAAAATCTTAAAAAATTGAAATAACAATCAAAATTTCACTTACCAAGTCCCGTCTTCAAACTTTGGGTCGAGACGAATGCAATGGCTCCGGTTGGGTTGTTGGACTAGGTCCTCGATGCTAATCTGGCTCCGAACTGCAGATTGCTGGGACTCCGGAATTTGAGTTCCCGAGCTTGATCCGCGAGGAGGCGTAGGCTGAGAACCCCGAGAACGGCGGCCTTGGGAACCGCCGCCCAACTGTAGTGCGTCCTCGTTATTCCTGCGAAAACAATAAAATCGTTAGTACTTACAAAAATTTTAAAAAATATCCGCAAATTGAAGAAAAATAAAAAATTTCCAAAAATTTAGAATATCTCAAAAATTTCAAATGTCATGAAAAATATAAATTTGTCGAAAATTTCAAAATTCCTGAAAATTAAAAAAATTATTAAAATTTTCAAAAATTCCCAAAAAATTCAAAAAATTCGTAAAATTTTCAAATATTAACCAAAATTCAAAAAAATTTCAAAAATTCCCAAAAAATTCAAAAATTTCTAAAATTTCATAAAATTTCAAAAACAATTTTAAAAAACGTTTTTTTAATATAATTATACCAAAAAACTTTATAAAAACGTTTTTTATATAATTCTAATAATATTTATACAAAAACGTTTTTACAAACTTATAAATTACTAAATCTAAAATTATAAATTACAAAAACGTTTTTAATTAGTAATAAATTCTGAAAAATTCAATTATAATTTTCTAAAACCCAAAAATATACAAAAACGTTTTTTTAAATTCTCAAAATATATAAAACGTTTTAAAACATTTTTCTAAAAATCAAAACTAACAACCTAATATTTATATAAAAACGTTTTATATAATCCTAATATTACAAAAACGTTTTATATAATCCTAAAATTATATATACTAATTTTCGAAATTATACAAAAATTTTACAACCCTAACAAATTCTAAATACCATTCCCTAATCTCATAAACCCTAATATTTCAATCCGAAAATCTAATAAATTCTAAATACTAATCTAACAATTCTAATTAATATCTAATAATGAAAATTAGTGATTTTTAGAAAATTAGAGATATTTACATGTTGGGATCCATAAGGATTGAAGGATTGAGGCTTGAGAAGAGGATTGAGAGGAGAGATTGAGGATTTTGTCATGTTTTTCGGAAGAACATGAGAGAGAGAGAAGAGAGAAAATCTTAAGGAGAGAGAGAGAAAAGAGAAACAGACCGTTTCGCGGATATATTCGGATTTCCGATTGCCAGATCCGTCGGAAATCCGTCGGAATTTCAATTTTTTTCGTTTAGGCGGTTCAGTTTCTCGCGGTCTCGAAAAAACCAACATATTCCCTGCATGTGTTGCTATTGGCCAGTCAACAGACACGCGTTATATAATTTCCGACAGCTTTCCGACGGATTTAGGGTTTATTTGGGGTTTAGGGTTTAGGTTATATGATTTAGGGACCCCTAATGTACATGTTTCATTAAAAAAAAAAAATCCACCATTGTTAAAGACTTTGCATGAGTGTATAACTTATACAACATCTAAACCTATACATTTAACATAAATAAACTATATCTTATACTATACCTTATATAAACACTTCCATCAAATTTTCTAAATTCTATATAACACATTTTTTTGAAATATGACATGTTCAACCTATTCTATATACATCATACAAGTGTTTGTAAACAATTTCCACAAAAAAACCTATACCATATACCCTAAACAACATTTTTAAAAATATCCGTCGAAAATTTCTGACGGATCTGGAGATGGAAAATGTAAAACACGATGTAAACGTGTTTAAACCCTAATGCTCAATAATCCGTCGGAAATTTCCGACGGACTCAGTTATCCCGGCTAAAACTGAAAACCCGGGTACTGAACCCCTCGGCTAAAATTGAACGCCTCGGCTAAAACCTAATCCGTCGGAAAGCCGTCGGAAATTTCTGACAGATTTCCGACGGATTATACTTAGCAATTTTTTTTCCGGATTTGTTACACTTAGTAAATCAAATGTCTAAGTTTCTAGTTCCACATAACTAATATATTACACATTACACTTCAAATACAAATACATATTTTACAATGCAAAGTTTATAATTAAAACTACTCCGAATCTGATGATGAGTAATCTGATTCTGCTGAATCGGAAGTTTCACCAAATTCTTCCTCTGAATCCTCAAATACCCGATCATCGGCATGTACTGTGAAATCAACAACAAGGTCGACCTCAAGGGAATGGTCGATCGAACCTAAACCAACAGAGTTTTGCTGGAGGGGTTCATGATCGGACATCCCATGAACCCTACCTCTCGGGTTTATCGATGTGACTGTAATCAC
>PKMM01053882.1:25406-62869 GCA_002933915.1 Eutrema heterophyllum
CAATATACTGTTCACTAGTACTAGCATAATTATCAACCATTGTATCATTTTCTCCATGATAATACCAAATCTTGTAACCCGGCACAAACCCATGACAATAAAGGTGTGACCATACTTCATCTATCACGATTAATCTACGATTTCCGACAATTCGTACAAGGGCAATAGATTTTACCGGTTTTTTTTTGCTTTCTTCTGCTTAGCCGCAAATGCCATGAATTCCTGCAGACCTTCTCTGAATTCTTCTGTAACTAGGCCCGTGTCCGGAATTTGATGAGGCTTGTCCATCCATGATCGAAAATAATTATAAGGATCTGAAGAAGACATTTTTGTAAGGAATTGTAGATGAGAGGTTTTTTTGTGATTGTAAATGAGAGGGTGGATACGTTTTTATAAGGAAATTGTTCGCGTTTTCCGACGGATTTAACGGCTATGTAACGTATATATTATTTCAAACGGCTATAATCTGTCGGACACCCATCGGAAATCTGTCGGAATGTGTCCGACGGATGGTCGTCGACGGAAATCCGTCGGCAACGTCAAACGGCTACATCATCTGTCAAAAATCCGTCGGTTTGTTTCCGACGGATCATTGGCGTCGGAAATCTGTCGAAAATTTCCGACGGATTTCCGACGGGTCCTGGTTTCCGACGGATGTTACTTTCGTCCAATTCCTGTCGGAAATTTTTGACGAAATTATGGCCGTCGGAAATTCCGTCGGAAAACACCCTGTTTTCTTGTAGTGATAGACTTCGTCTACCAGCTGATATTACCACTTCTGATGTGTTTAACGTGAAGTACTTGTCTTGTTATGCTGCTGCAGATTCCAACTCTGATTGGTGGTCGAATCTTTCTCACCCGGGGAGACCTCATGCAGCGGCATCTAGTAACTTAGCGCCAACATAACAACACGTTTGAATTATCTTTATAATTTGGGTTTTATGTTTTAGTTACTATTCCTTATTATTAGATAAGTTAAAGTTATATCATATTCCAAATCAATATAAGATTTGTTAGAGTTTTCCTTTTCTTATTATGAATTGTCCTAAGAGTCGAGTCTATATAAAGCCATGCTTTAGGCTTCTTTGTAATTCAGATTTTGAAGATTAATAACAAGAGTTTTCTCTTTTCCCTTGTCTTGATTTGATTAAATTCATCAAACTCGGTCTCAAAAGATTCTTCTCGAATTCCTTGATTGAGCGAACAGGTTTTGAGAGATTGCAAAACCTCTCAATCGAGCTGTATTTCAAGTTCGTACACTGCGCCATATTCGTTTAAAAGTGTACAATTTTGTAATAAAACTTCTATTACATTAATAGAATTTTATTGCTTATATACATCATACACAGTAAGAAGTAAAATTATATATACTAAATATTTTATTTTTATTTTTAATAAACATAAAAATATTTTTTATTTTATATATAACAACCGTTCATAACTAAAAAATATTATGGATCCGCCAGTGATCAATGACCTCCTCTACGCCTGAATTTCTGCATATACTTCTAACGTCCTGTTCTCGGAATTGGAGGAATGGTCCTTGAACAAGGCTTCCTTATTGGTATATAAATTTATATTCTGTAATAGAAAACGCATTTTTGTGATAATTTTTTCATAGTTTTTTTTTTAGAAAGGGTTAAGAATTTTTCATAGTTAATCCCTTTTATTTAAATTCACTGTTAGTGGTAAACTCCGTACCCCCGGTTTAATCCGGTTCAAACCGAGATCGGCTCAATTGATTTCGGTCGATGACTGTTTACAACCGCCAAAGGATCAACCCACATCGGCTCTGCTATTAGCCTCATGGCCCATTGATCATGACTCTACTAAGTCGGCACCGAGCTCCGAAATAAACGGAAGATTTCCATATCTTCTTTGAGAAAAGAGGAAATCTTCCTGATCCGAATTCGCGAAGGAAAAGGAAATCGCCAAGTCTTAACCGACAGAGGATCTTATAAATAGGAGGGTTCATCTTATTCACAAGCCATCCCACAACTAATCGATGAGACCTAAAAGATTATTAGCTCTGAATTCACCGGCTTTAGTTTCCTAGTAATTCTCTCTTGTTTTCCGATTAGCTCGTCGATCTCCGACGACCTAATTTTCCTTGTACTTCGCCGAGATTACTTAATAAAATGAGATTCATGTCCATATTTACTGTTCTACCCCTTGTGTGATATCCGTATCTCACCTTCACGATCTTATTAGAAAATTGTTATGATTTGATTTTTTTTTAAACAAAAAATATTACTTAATAAACGAAAGTAAAAACGTGTTAGTCTATATCAAACATCATGACTGGTATCTCAGCTGAATAACATAACAGTAGAATAACTGAATAATAAAATAGCGGAATCAATAGAACGAGAAAACTTAAAACTGAATATACGTAAAACGCCAAAAACTACTATTTATTAGATGAATAAAGTTTTTTTATAAACTAGTTATAAATTTAAAACGTGCGGGGTGGAATGTAAAATAACTTTTATGTTGTATCATTCCGTGCGGGGTGGAATGTAAAATAAGTTTTTTTTATAAACTAGTTAATTTTTACGTTGTATCATTCCGTGCTTATTATTATGAATGGTATGTACTCGGCGGAATCACGTTTTCAAAACGTGAAAAACTAGATACCATTCAAACCCATAGATTAATGCGTGTGCTATATATAGATATTACAAAATATACTAATTTTCTTAAAACTAAAAAAATACTACATTTTGTTGGTTTTAAATTTAGGCAGAACTGGAAAATGATATTTTTACCATATCTTTGTGAATATAAACTTTTTTAACAATTTTGGTAAACTAAACCTTTAATTAATATTAATTATATTATACCTTCAGTTACTAAATTTATTGAATTTGTTTTTATAACAAAGACACAGAAACGATCATAAGAGATTTGTTTTTTGTATATGTTTTTTCTTTTCCATCATTTACCTCATCTCCAATCAATATGGTGTCCGCTAGCAATGACATGTCTTCACTAAATCGGTCATAACTTTTGAGCTCGGAATGATTTGAATCCAATATTGTAGTGAAACTAACTTAATATCGTATCTTATGCCAAATTTTGAGATTATAATTTGCGTGAGAAGATTTCCATCCGATACGATATTTCAGTTGATTCAGGCTGCCTCTGCATTTTCTTCTTTGACTTGTCTTCACTAAATCGATCATATCTTCTAAATCGCCAACTGGAATGACTTGAAACCACCGAAAAAATGAAGATTAGTCCATTTATTGTGATGTATCCAAAGTTGAGCATCATCTATAAACGAGAAGGCCATCATCCGATATGATCTTCCAGACGATTTGGATTGCTTTAAAAGTTTCCTTTCACTTGTTTGAATCCAAAAGTGTATTCTCCATCTTACTTCGAGCTCTATGCAACTCATTTGATATAACCCACTATCAAACACTTAAATAAAAACAAAAATACAAAAAGAACAAAAATATTCTAGAACATCTACAGTTCAACAAGACTCGCTAGGATTCTAATTAAATGTGACAAAAACACAACGAAAAGCAAGATAAACACAAAAAGAGATGAAAATATGAGACTCAAAAATAGTAAAATCCATGAATATCAAAGATCAGATTCCAAAACACCTTTTTAGAGGGGGAAATGAGTCACAAATGGGACATATAACATATTTTTAGCTCTCCAAGTTTAATAAAGGATTCCAAAGTAAGTAATTTAACACATTTTTCTTTATCAACAATAAATCTCTATTCGTTATTGCGAAACGATATTCATACACCACAAATTACGTAGATCTGCAACATATTCATCTCTGACATTTAAGATTTTAATATATCTTTCATATACATAAGATATATCATAAATTTTACCCCTTTTAAGCCATGATATAAGTCCGTTTTATAGAGTCTTTCTACTATTTTGGAGTCTTTTATAGGTTTTAGCACGTTTGGAGCATAATTGGAGATTTTGGAGCAAAACAGAAGCTTGTGTAGCTGAGTACCCGATTTAGAGTCTCAGTATCGATCGATACTACCCTAGTATCAGTCGATACTCACTGCAGCAAGACAGAAGTCGCGACTTTTATGAAGAGTTGAAGAATTGCAAGATTGCCCAGAAGATTTTAATAATTGCAATAAGCCACAAAACGTGTTTTAGGTTATTAATTAGGTTTTTGAGCCACTTTTGTTGGCTAAGAAGTTTTTGATTACACTATATTGGATTCTGAGTTTTGTGAGAGAGCTTTTTGGAGGGAGACAAGTCTGAGACTCTGTTCGTCCGAGAGAAGATTTCGAACCCTCTTGTTACTCTCCTTTTTATTATTTATTTGAGTATTATTTCAGCCATGTTTATTGTCTCAATTACCATGTCTGAGTAGTTCTCTTGTTAGGTTCAGGGTTCTCATAAAGGTTTTCTCTGAATGTTAGGTTAATTGAATAATTAGGATTCACCATCTGAATTAGTTCTTCGCCTTAGGTTGTTCTCAAACCTAATTCTAGACTGATCACTTAGAACTTAGATCTTAGGATAATTGGTTAGGCACGAGAGTGCGATTAATTACCTGACAGAACCTAGAGTGAGCAAAATAACTATTCGCAAAGAGATTTGTTTTAGTTGTTTTGTGAACAAATCAAACTTGAACTAAAAGCTGGTTTAGACTTTATGATTCGCAAAGAGATTTGGAATTCTAGGATTTAGACTTAGATAATTTTTGTAATGAGAGTTGGTTAGCTATACTTTAGTGATTTGAGTTCAAGAACCGCGCTAAATCTGAATCATGTTAGTTAGTTTATCTACATTCATTGAATTCCTGAGAAATACCATGAGCCTATCTTTCTTCCAATCGACTTACAACACATTTAATTTACGCATTGCTTTAATTTACATCTTTTTGGTTTAGCTTAACTCGAATCTAAACAATCTATTGCGTGAATTCTGGAGTTCTTGTGTTCGACCCCTAACTATACTGCAACACTGCTTTAGTACTGTTTAGGGTATTAATTTGAGCATATCAATAAGACGAATAAACTACATAGAAGACGAATTTTAATTTCAAACTACACAGAAGATGAATTTTAATTCTATACTACACAAAATACGTATTCTAAACTATGTAAAACGTTTATGTGAGACAGAAAACGTATTCTAATTTGTGTAGAACATATAAAAAGCAGAATGTGAATTCTAAACTTCGTAAAACATTTAGGTAAGGCAGAAGATGTATTCTAAATTTCATAAAGTGTAAAATAAATATTTTTTCATAACATTTTTTTTTCAAAACGTGAAACAAAATTTTTTTCATTAACATTTTTCCTTTTTTATGTTTGGATTACAATTAAAAAAATTATTTAAAATAGATTAGATATTTAAAAGATTTAATTGAGCTCAGTTCATTGATATAAGTTAAATATCGAAAGGTTTAGATTCACAACGACATGGTAAAATATCATTTTTTTTTCCAATTTTCCATTTTTGAAATGCAATTTTTTAACTTGGTTATAACTGCAAACCGAAATGAGATATTATAGCTTCCAAATTAAAAAGATATAATATATTTAAATTTAAATCTAGAGAGTTCTATCATGATATCTAAAATTTGTATTATATCAGAAATATTATAAGAATTTAAATATTTATATGAACCCCCTACTCTTAAAAATATTGGAAATTTTGCTACTATTGAATAGATTGAATATTTTGCTACTCAGCATGACATCGAACGGAGTAATAAGTTACAACTACCCTAGAAAAAGATAAGTTACAACGACCCTAGAAAAAGATAGGTTACAACGACAATTAGGAATAAAAATATTATTTTGATACAACTACAAATTAGGAATAAAAATATTATTTTGATACAACTACAAATTAGGAATAAAATATTATTTGTTGTGAAAAAAAAGCGAAGCAATTATTGTGTGTTTTATTCCATAAATAACGAGAGATATATAAGTATATAGGGGTGTCAAAATGGGTTAAATGGGTCAAATAGGTCACGCATAACCCTAATGGATTGAGTGTAAGTAGGTCATGGATCACACATCATGGGTCACCTATTAGTAATGGGTTATGGGTTATCCATGACCCATCTAATTACATGGGTCATGGGTCATGGGTCAAATGGGTGATCCATCACAACAAATTATTTAAATAAATATCATTAATAATTTTTAAATGAGAAAATTAAAATGGTGAATAATATTATGTTTTAATAGACAAATTTTCTTTAATTATCGTGAATTGGTAATTAATTTGTCGAACCATATATTTGACGCAAAATGTGAAATTACGTTTTTGGTGGGGAACGGAATAACGTTTTGGCGGGAACGAGGAATGACGTTTTTGGCAGGCTAATACATAATTGTGTTTTTGGCGGGAAAACACGAAATAACGTTTTTTGGCGGAAAAACGCGGAATAACGTTTTTGGCGGAAAAATGTGAAATCGCGTTTTTGGCGGGAAAATGTGAAATCACATTTTTTGCGGGAAAATATGAAATCGCGTTTTTGGTGGGAAAACGCGGAATCGCGTTTTTGGCGGGAAAACGCAAAATAACGTTTTTCCGCGGGAAAACGCAGTATCACGTTTTTGGCAGGAAAACGCGAAATCGCATTTTTGGTGGGAAAACACGGAATCGCGTTTTTGGCGGGAAAATATGAAATCGCGTTTTTGGCGGAAAACGCGGAATCGAGTTTTTGGCGGAAAACGCGGAATCGAGTTTTTGGCGGGAAAATTTGAAATCGCATTTTTTTTGCGGAAAAATGTGAAATCGTGTTTTTGGCGGGAAAATGTGAAATCACATTTTTGCGGGAAAATATGAAATCGCATTTTTGGCGGGAAAACGCGGAATCGCGTTTTTGGCGGGAAAACGCGGAATCGTGTTTTTGAGTTGGGGAACAAGTTGGACTTGGGAAAACGCGGAATCGTGTTCTTAAAGTATACAAAGACTTGGGAAACAACTTGAACTTGGGAAATAAGTAAATTTAGAATATTCTCGAACCTTCTAAAATATGGGCTTTATAATGGACATTTATATAATTTATTCATAACACTCTCCCTAGAATGTCCATTATAATAGAATAGTATTAAAGCGCGTAAGATGCTGTCTCATTAAAAACCTTACCAGAAAAATCATGTGGGAAAAACTATGGTTAAGGGAAAAAGAGTGTAGCGCGCATTTACTCCCCCTTATGAGTGCATCCATCTAGATCCTTGAGACGACGTAATCCAATGAGATGAACTAACTTCTTGAAAGTAGCAGTTGGAAGTGTCTTGGTAAATAAGTCTGCCAAATTATCGCTTGAACGAATCTGTAGAACACGAACATCGTCATTCTTTTGTAAGTCATGGGTGAAGAAGAATTTTGGTAGAATGTGATTTGTTCTATCACCTTTGATGTATCCTTCCTTAAGTTGTGCGATGCTTGTCTTCATACATAATCGTTGGAGCTTCTTTCCCTTCAGATATACCACGATCTTCTCATATATGTTGAATGACAGACCTTAACCATACAAATTCACGACTGGCTTCATGAATGGCTACGATCTATGCATGGTTAGAAGAGGTGGCTGCTATGGTTTGCTTCATAGAAGCAGTACATGTGGTATATCGGGTACTCAGCAATTTTGCAATTCTTCAACTCTTCATAAAAGTCGCGACTTGTGTCTTGCTGCAGTGAGTATCGACCGATACTAGGGTAGTGTCGATCGATACTGAGGCTTCATATCGGGTACTCAGCTACACGAACTTCTGCTTTGCTCCAAAATGCTCCAAAAAGCTCCAATATCTCCAATTATGCTCCAAACGTGCTAAAACCTGTAAAAGACTCTAAAACACTACAAATAGTAGAAAGACTCTATAAAACGGACTTATATCATGGCTTAAAAAGGGTAAAAACCATGATATATCAACTCCCCCAGACTTAGCCTTTGCTTGCCCTCAAGCAAATAGAAGACTAAACCAGAGAAAGAGGTTTGAAAACACGGAAACTCACATGTTCATGAAACATTGCAATGAACCTTTTCCCAAACACCCAAATGTCACCTAACCAGATCCAAATCTAACCACCATGTACTTCTCCGTAGACATTCGCAGCTTCCCAGACTACACACATTATTTCGCAGCTTCATTCAATTAAACCCATCATCGCCAGTTTCATCGTTGTGATTAATACCAAGAACCTTCTAGATTCTTTCCCATACAATATCATGACAAGGAACCACTCAATTTCACACTTTTTGTTTCACTTTCTCTCCCCCAGACTTATTTCTTATTTTGTTCTCTTCTATTTTTTTTTTTTTTTTTTTTAGATTCGCATATACACGTCAAGGTATGAGACGCGAGTATTGATGGTGTTTGCCACCGAATCCCCAGTTCTTCCCTCTCAATGTATCAAAGGTTGTAGGCGAATAATGGCATCATAGGAAAATCCTAGCCTCGCTTCCAATCCTCTGTGTGATCATCCCTCACCAAGTAGAATAATGAGATCGCTGGAAACATTCATAACCCTTTACTTAGGAGAAAATCATCTCATCTTTTTATGCTCTTTTTTTTATTAACTTATAACAGGGGAGAGAGATACTATCACTTTTAAACACATGAGTTCCTTTGTCAGATATGAATGAGGAATCAAGCTCTATGGACACTAACCACGTCGATGAAGTGCATCAATTTGGCTCATGCTTTAAAAGAACTCTGCTGGAAACATGTGTGTCTTCTAGTTAACTGGTCAGCCTTTGGATTTTTCATTAGTCGATCTAGAGCTGATTTTGTAACAGTGGTCAATGGTGAAAAGGTGTAGTGCCCAATGTCCCGGAGACACCATTGGGCAAGTGAAAAGGTGTAGTGCCCAATGGTGTCTTATAAGCAGTCCTGTAAGCCCACAGCGCATCGTCCAGCTTTGTAGACCAATCCTTCCTAGAAGTACCCACTATCTTCTCTAGAATCTCCTTGATTTGCATGTTGGAGACCTCAACTTGTCCACTGGTCTGAGGGTGATATTGAGTAGCCACACGATGATTCACACCATGCTTATTCAGTAACTTCTCGAAAACCCTGTTGATGAAATGACTGCCACCATCACTTATAACAATACGAGGCACTCCAAATCGTGGAAAGATGATGGTTTTAAACAGCTTAAGAACCACCGAAGAATCATTGGTTGGACTAGCAATTGCCTCCACCCATTTGGAGACATAATCCACTGCAACTAGAATGTACTTGTTCTTGTATGACGAAGGAAAATGACCCATAAAATCGATACCCCAGCAATCAAAAATCTCAACCTCAAGGATGAAATTCTGTGGCATCTCATGTCCCTTACTGATCTTCCCTCTCCTCTGACACACATCACACTGCGAGATGAAGGTATGAGCATCCTTAAACATAGTAGGCCACCAGAAGCATGCTTGAAGAACCTTGGACACCATCTTGAAAGTAGCAAAGTGTCCAGCATACTCAGAACCATGGCAGTGAAGCAAAACCGCAGGTACCTCCGATTCAGCAATGAATCTCCTGTAGATACCATCAGAACAATGCTTATACAGGTAAGGCTCATCCCAAAAGTAGCGCCTTATGTCTCTCAGAAACTTCTTCTTGGCATATTTCGGTAGGTGCTTTGGCTCTGTATTTGCAGCGAGGAAGTTGGCAATATGCGCATACCATGGTAGATCGGAGTCAGCTGCAGCAACGAGATACTCCTCAGAAGCACCAAGGTGTTCCACGGTCAAAACGGGTTCAGAAGCCGACGGGTATCGACCGACACCAGGGTGGTATCGATCGATACCGAAACCTGCAATTCGTGGGAATTGCAGATTTTCGGTGAAGCCACTTTGAAACCCAGTTTCAATGAAGTAAACTGACTCCTTAGGTAGTTGATCATCAATAGGCACGTCTGAATCGAGCTTTAACCGCGAAAGATGATCAGCAACTCCATTCTCTACTCCTTTCTTGTCATTTATCTCAATATCAAACCCTTGGAGCAAAAGAACCCAACGACAAAGACGAGGCTTGAGATCCTTGTTCTCCATCAGATACTTAAGAGCAGCATGATCTGTGTGAACAATTACTTTGCTCCCAATCAAGTATGGTCGAAATTTGTCAAAAGAGAAAACGACCTCAAATAATCCTTCTCTGTTGTGCTGTAGTTCCTCTGAGCATCATCCACGTTCTGCTGGCTTAATAGATAACATGGAGTTTATTCTCTTTCCGCTGACCCAGAACAGAACCGACAGCAAAATCGCTGGCGTCGCACATAATCTCGAAATGCAAAGTCCAATCAGGAGGTTGCACAATAGGAGCACTTACCAATGCCTTCTTAATCTCCTCAAAGGCTGCAAGACACTCTGGTGTGAAATCGAATTGGGTCTCCTTGTATAATAGGGCGGTGAGTGGGCGGGTTATCTTGGAGAAATCCTTGATAAATCTCCTGTAAAACCCAGCATGACCCAGAAAACTTCTAATATCCTTCACAGAATTCGGTGGTGGCAGACCTGTCATAACCTGAATCTTAGCCTTATCAACCTCGATCCCAGCTTCAGAGACCTTGTGCCCAAGAACGATGCCATCATGAACCATAAAGTGACACTTTTCCCAATTAAGGACCAAGTGTTTCTCTTCACACCTCTGTAGCACCTTGCACAAGTTAGCCAAACAGTCCTTGCACCAGCGGTTGCAAGGAATGGTCTGCCCAAGATAAGAGGATCTTTGGGCTCAGCATCATACTTCAGGACGATGAAATCAGTCGGGATCAAGCAATTCCCGATCTTAATAGGGACATCTTTGAGTAGCCCCTCTGGAAGTCGCACTGAGCGATTAGCAAGTATCAAAGATATCCTGGTGGATGTGAAGTCTGTCATACCCATCCTCTTGGCTACTGAGTATGGCATGAGGTTTACACTCGAGCCAATATCGCATAAAGAATGCTCGAACCTTTCGGTGAATATCGTACAATCCAACACAAAGCTCCCTGGATCTGGAAGTTTCTTTGGGATTATGTTGGTCAAGATTGCACTGCACTCGTGAGTAAGCATCACACATCCTTCTTTAAGGTTCACGTTGCTAGACACCATCTTCTTGATATATCTTCTGAAAGCTGGAGAAGTCTTAATAGCATCAAGGAAAGGAAGTTCAACAATCAACTTGTCCAATATCTGCTTGCATCTAGAGTCTTCTACCTCCTTCTTAGTCTTCCCAACAGCTCTGGGATAAGGTACCCTTGGTATGTAGACTCGTTCTGCAACAACTTTAGGCACTGCATTCGAAATCTCAGGTGTCTACTCGACAGTAGGCTCAGTATCGACCGACACCTTAGGAGTGTCGATCGATACACGGATTCTGGGGTCGTCCCGTTTCAGTATTTTGACTGGTGTCGATCGACACTGGGGTGTATCGATCGATACCCTAGGGATTTCAGAATCCTCATCGTCGAGATCGACGAAATTCTCTGCAGGTAAGCCACATTTTACTCCTGTATTCACCTCTTTTCCACTCCTTAGAGTGATTGCATTGATGTGCTCCCTCCTTGGGTTTTCTCATCTACCTGGAAGAACACCCTCTTGTCTTTTCACAGCTTCTGAAGTTTACGCAACCTGAATTTCCAACTTCTTATTGCTCAAGCGAAGAGCTTCGATCCTTCCATTCAAGGTCGTGTAAAGATCATCCAACTTCCCATTGAAGCTCACTGTCATCTTATCCTGCCCTTGAACCAGTTGTTCAAGCATAGCCTCGATCTTACTCTCATGAGTCTTGGGCGGTGGAGATTGATAGGACGAACTCCCATAGTTCCTTGTGTAATCGTTGTTTTGCATTGATTTTTGGGCAAAGGTATTCGCTACAAAACCTGAGGGCTTGAACCCTCCTTGCCGAAAGTTGTTGTTGAAGTTTCGGTTGTTGTTGTATTGATTCCTCTGACCCTGAAAACCAGAACCACCAATGTAGTTAACATCCTCTACATCATCCTCATTGAAAACCTCGACATCATCAACAAAGTGAACAGCCTTCTGCTGCTTGCCCATCAACAAATTATGCACCGAATCCAGCTTCGCATGCACCTCAGCAATCTGTGAACCTTCCATACCACCAGCTAGCTTCCTACGCTCCATGTCAGCACTCTTGGTGCTATTGCTAGACGCAAAATTCTCAATCAGCTGGTAAGCATCATTAGGATATTTGGTAAAGAAGTTTTCATTGCTCGCAGAGTCCAACGCCATCTGGTATCTCCAATCAATCCCTCTGAAAAAGAAACTTAGCAATTAGACCATAGTGTACCCATGATGTGGACAATCCCTCTGATACGATCTGAATCTCGCCCAAGCAGCCTTGAAAGCCTCAGTAGTTCCCTGAGAAAACTGGGAAATCTTGTTCCTAAACTCTTCTGATCTCGCATCGTCATAGAAGTTATTCAGGAACGCAATCTTAGTCTCATCCCACGTAGTCAATGACCCAGCTGGTAATTGCTTGAGCCAATAAGAAGCATCCCCACCAAGAGAGTATGGGAAAAGCTTACAAAACAGGTAGTCGTAGGACACTCCATTGCATTTGATGCTAGAGACCAAATCCTCGAACTTCTCAATATGATCCATGGGGTGTTCATTAGAAAGACCATGAAAAGTGTGTTGACCCACAAGAGTGTAGTATGCATGCTTCATCTCAAAGACCTGATTTGCGTAGAACTGATCAGGTCTGTTGCATTCACCAATTGTTCTACCACGCTCAACTGCAGCGTTCTCAGCATTTACAACAGCTAGAGGGGCAATAACGTTCCCATCTCCATCAAGTCTTTGCCCTCTCTCATTGCACAATTGACCCTCTCGGTCTCTGAAAGTACCAGCCTCATCCTGAATCAAAACCACTAGGTTGTTGTTCATCTTTGCTGGCTTCTTTGCTTTTCTGAGTGTGCGTTCCAAATGTGCTAACTGCTCGTTTGACAGATCAACTAGCTGAGTGTTCTTGTTTCTCTTGGTTTCTCGATTAGGCATGCAACCTGAAACACAAAAGATCAAGAACGTAAGTAACCGGAAAAAAAGAAAAACGCGATGGGTGTCGACCGATACCACTAGGGTGTCGATCGATACTCAACGATTTAGTCAAAATTCTTAGCTAAAATCTAATGGCGAAATTGAGTCCCCGGCAACGGCGCCAAATTTGATATACTCAAATGAATACCCTACAAGTACTAAAGCAGTTGTTGTAGTATATGTAGGGGTCGAACACAAGAACTCAAGAATTCACGCAATATATTATATAGATTCGAATTAAGCTTAACCAAAAGAAGTAATTGAAAGCAATGCGTAAATTAAAAGTGTTGTAAGTCGATTGGAAGAAATATAGATTCAGGGCAATTCTCAGGAATTCAATGAATGTAGATAAACTAACTAACATGATTCAGATTTAACGCGGTTCTTGAACTCAAATCACTAAAGTATAGCTAACCAACTCTCGTTGCGAAAACTATCTAGGTCTAAATCCTATAATTCCAAATCTCTTTGCGAATCCTAAAGTCTAAACCAGGTTTTAGTTCAAGTTTGATTTGTTCACAAAACAACTAAACCAAATCTCTTTGCGAATAGTTATTTTGCTCACCCTAAGTTCTATCAGGTAATTAATCGCACTCTCGTGCCTAACCAATTATCCTAAGATCTAAGTTCTAGGTGATCATGCTAGAATTAGCTTTGAGAACAACCTAAGGCGAAGAACTAATTCAGATGGTGAATCCTAATCATTCAATTACCCTAACATTCAGAGAAAACTCTTATGAGAACTCTGAACCTAACATGAGAACTACTCAGATATGGTAATTGAAACAATAAACATGACTGAAATAATACTCAGATAAATAATAAAAAGTAGAGTAACAAGAGGGTTCGAAATCTTCTCTCAGATGAACAAAGTCTCAGACTTGTCTCCCTCAGAAAGCTCTCTCACAAAACCCAGAATATAATAAAGCGTAATCAAGTGTAATTAGCCAAAGTGGCTTAAAAACCTAACTCAAACTCCTAAAACACGTTTTGGGCTTAATTGTAAATAATAAAGTCTTCTGGGCAATTTTGCAATTCTTCAACTCTTCATAAAAGTCGCGATTTGTGTCTTGCTGCAGTGAGTATCGACCGATTTTAGGGTAGTGTCGATCGATACTGAGGCTTCATATCGGGTACTCAGCTACACGAACTTTTGCTTTGCTCCAAAAAGCTCCAATATCTCCAATATCTCCAATTATGCTCCAAATGTGCTAAAACATGTAAAAGACTCTAAAACACTACAAAATAGTAGAAAGACTCTATAAAACGGACTAATATCATGGCTTAAAAGGGGTAAAAACCATGATATATCACTAACTCGCGGATATGGAACGAACGTTACTTGTTCTACTTGTGATGCTAGGATAAATGGTTCAAACTTGTTGTATCGCCGTGCTTTGTTGACGTCGACCACACCAAATTTATTAATTCGCACCCCTCGACCGACTGTTGGATCGAACCAATTGCATTTGAAGATAACGCATTTCATACTAACCAAGCCGGGGTATTCCACTTCGATTATTTCCTGCAACACACCCATAAAAATTTATTTCACCCCTAACACATACTTCGTAGTTGGTAGTTGCCCGACGAACGCCGTACTTGTATGTATGAAACACATAACCACAGATGAAATACATGGGTGTAGTCGTTATCTTCCCGAGGGGGCCTTGTAGTAACTCATGAAACCATATTGGATATGCGGGGTCGCCATGATCCACCTATGAATTGAAAAAGGCACATCGAGAAGTGTGCATGTTAGATCGATCATCGATATACTTAATGAAAAAAGTTTATTACGTAAACTTACTTGCGTCTTCAACCACTTAGCAAAGTGACGATCTTTACGATCGTTTATTCATCATCTGAAACGCTTTCAATGCATTCTCGTACCTGACTAACAAATAAACTGCAAAATACATATATATACATTGAAATTAATTATAACACCTTTATCTATATATATATAATAAATTAGTAGTGGATAATAAAATTGTCACATTACCTCTCGAAAGGTTCCACTTCCTCGCAATTTAGGAGGATATACGTATGTGCGCTGTGCATGTCATTCTCGTTAGACCACCAAACTTCCTTCACTTTTCCACCAAGATGACCGATTGGTGAGAAGATGTCTGGAACACCCTCTACTGCATAAGTTCTTCCCACACCACCATCATCATATCGTCGGGGTTTCCGTTTACGTGTGCGGACTTTTGTAGCGAAATAGTATGAAGTGAAGTGAAGTTTCTTCGGTCAAACTTCCCGCAACAATTGATCCTTCAACCCTTGCTAGATTTTTAGCCTTCCCCTTTAAATGTTTCATGAAGCGCTCGAATGGGTACATCCACCTAACTGAACAGGCCCGCCTAGTTCTGCTTCGTGAGGGAGATGAATGGAAAGATGTTCCATAACATCAAAAAACGCCGGCGGGAATATCTTCTCCAGATTGCACAACAATATTGGAATATTAGCAGCCAACTGTGCAATTACATCTTCTGACAACGTCCGTGTACTAAGATCCTGGAAAAACGCTCTGATGCCTGCAACACCAAAATTATATAGTGCAATACATATATATTTGAACAAATTATATGTGATATGATGATTTCTCTTACCTCCAATTGCTTCATGAACATTTCCTGGAAGGAGTTCGGCAAATGCGGAACGTGGCAGTCATGACTTTTCATCCCTGAAACTTTTGTCCTTTCTCAACAGATTTAGCCATATTGGATACGTACCCATCAGGAAACTTCACATCAGATGAAACCCAATTGAACAATGTTGCATTTTGTTTTGCACCCAACCGAAATATAGGAACTGGTGATTTCTCATTGCTCATAATATGCAACTCATTTCTGTTGCAAATATCGGGCAAGTCCAACCTTGACTTTCCGTTGTCTTTGGTTCTTCCTTTCACGTTTAACACCGTATGCATGATGTTATCAAAAAAGTTTTTCTCATTGTGCATGACATCAAGATTGTGTCGCAGCAGATGATCTTTCCAGTACGGAAGTTCCCAAAGAATGTTTTTCTTGTGCCAATTGTGATTCTCCCCGTATCCATCAGGCATATTAGCTGGAGTGTGCCAATTTCCCCCACGATTCACAGTTTCTAGTCCCCCAAAATGATCTATTTGTGCTTCTAGATCTTCCCTAGATAGATACACTGCTGGGGGGACACGCACGATTTTGTTCTTCCTAAACAATCGCTTATTTCTCCGATATGGATGGTTGATTGGTAGAAATCGACGGTGACAATCAAACCAGCATGTTTTTCGACCATGTTTCAGCTGAAATGCATATGTCCGATCGAGGCAATACGGACAAGATAACCTCCCATGCGTCGTCCAACCTGATAGCATCCCGTATGCAGGGAAGTCGCTTATTGTCTACATAAGCACCGCACGCATCGTAAAATGTTTTTTCCTCGAACAGTCATATGTATGAACTCTTGTATACCACAATTGTTTCAACTCATGTATGAGAGGCTGCAAAAACACATCAAGGGAACGCTTGGGATGCTTCGGACCAGGTACTAATATACTCAAGAATAAAAATTCTTTTTGCATGCACATATCTGGAGGAAGGTTGTATGGCATTAGGATTACTGGCCATAAAAAATATTGCCTACCAGACATACCGAATAGACTAAATCCATCAGTGCAAAGGCCAAGATACACATTTCGCTTAAATTTAGCAAATTTCGGGTGTACCGTGTTAAAGTGTTTCCAAGCTTTTGCATATGACGGGTGAGTCACTTCTCCTTCTCTCTGTGAATATTCTGCATGCCACCTCATCGATGCAGTTGTCCTTTCAGATTGATACAATCGTTTCAACCTATCAGTTATAGGAAGATACCACATCCGTTGGTACGGTTACTACGCCTAGAAGTTTGTGGCCTGAATCTCGGCTTTTGGCAAAATCGACATTCCTGCAACTTATCATCATCTTTCCAAAAAAACATACAATTGTCAACACATACATCTATCATCTCATAAGGCAACCCAAGACTAAACACCAACTTATGTATCTCATAGTATGTTTCGGCAGCCAAATTATCATCTGGTAAATACTCTTTAATAATATCAGCTCAATCATCCATGTAAACCTCAGCTAAGTTATGATCAGTTTTAATTGTCATCATCCTAGCTGCTAACGACAATTTAGACTAACCTTCTCTACATCCATCGTAAAGTGGTTGATTTGCATCGGCTAGCATATCATAAATCGCTTCGCATCTACATTGGGTTCCTCAACACTATTATCAACATTTGTTTCATGAAATGCATCATTGACCATTTCATGCATCCTATCATGATTTTGACCCTGCTGATCAAATTGATGTTCATGACCATGATAATAACTACTACCCTGATCAAAATCTACATGACCTTGATAATTGCTACTACAATCAGCTTGATCAGTAGTATTCTTTTCAAAACCCTCCCCATGTTGATACCAAACATAATATTGCGGCATAAACCCTATATTTAGTAAATGCTTCCACACCGTCTCAATAAAAATATATCTCGTATTCTTGCATTTACGACAAGGACAGAACATCTTACCGCTTTCAAGGGTTGTTTGCATATTTCTGACCTGATACATGAATATTTCAAGCCCCTCTTTGAATTCTTTCGTCAACGCTCCCTCCGAATCCTTTTGCGTATACATGCATCTTCGTAGTTCGTATATAGACATTTTATAAAAAGAGTTTTTGAAATGTTTTTTTTTGGGTAAGTGTTTATTTTTTTNGTAAGTGTTTGTTTTTTTTTTATATAACTTTCGTTTGAATTGTAGCCTGTATTTATATAAATTTTTTAGAATTACTAACGGATTTACATCAGAAATTTACATCAAATTTACATCGAAACATAATTTACAACGAATTTACATCGTCTATACGACGGATTTACGACGAATATATGAGATGTAAATAATTAAGTGAACCTACTTAAAAACGTGTTCACCTACCTAGACACATTCGACGTAAACTCGTCGTGATGTACATCGAATATAACTCGTCGTAACATCGATGTTACGACGATGTAAACAATCGTCGTAATGTCGACGTCCAGTTACGACGATATTACGACGACAAAAATTTATGACAAAATTACATCGAAATAAAATGTCATCGTAATGTCGTCGTAACCTCGACGTAAATTTACGACAGCCAAAATTCGATGTAAATTTTTGTTGGTAATCGACTGTTTTCTTGTAGTGTTCATTATATTTTGGCCAATCACTTCTTTGTGTACACTCTG
This sequence comes from Eutrema heterophyllum, assembly GCA_002933915.1. Classification (NCBI taxonomy): domain Eukaryota; kingdom Viridiplantae; phylum Streptophyta; class Magnoliopsida; order Brassicales; family Brassicaceae; genus Eutrema; species Eutrema heterophyllum. Next base: position 43,676 of record PKMM01053882.1, read on the forward strand.
CAATAGACGTTGGTTCATGATCCTCATTTTCATCCATAACATCAAGTGCTACATTGCATGCAAGAATATCATCGACGTCGATTTGCTTTTGGTTTCATTTTATTCCAAACATGACATAACTAGTTGAGATCTCTTCATTATCAGGTACCTGAATTTCTTTCTTTGTCATGTCTAAGGTCTCTCTTTTAGAGATCCATCAATATTATTAGTATCCATGGCTTTACCATTGCCAATTTCTGCTCCTTTTCTTTTCCGATGATTCTAATCTTTGGAACCAATAGGTCTACCACGCTTTAAGCGTGCCTTAGACTCGCTAGCAGCTTGATTTTGTCTTTCTTGGACATCATTCTAATCAGAGCATTTACAGCTGGTATATGTGACTTTGTCACCCTATTTGGGTCAGTGAATGAGTCTGGCAACTGATTTGCTAAGCACTGTGAATGAATTATCTTTTGAACTTCTAATTCACATTCTTTAGACCGAGGATCAAGATAAGACAATGATAATTCATTCCATTGGATTTATTTTTCCAGGTGATTATTTTCTCCCCCTAATGTTGGAATTAAAGACTGGTTCATTAAAATGACAGTCTGTGAATTGATCCTTGAATAAATTCCCCGTGGATGGCTCTAGAAACTTAATTATCGATGGAGAATCGTATCCAACATATATTCTCAACTTCCTTTGAGGTCCCATCTTAGATCGCTATGGTGGAGCAATTGGAACATACACAACACATCCAAAAACTTTATGATGGGAAATATTCGGTTCTTGACCCAGAATCAATTATGATGGGGAGGACTTATGATTACTCGTTGGCCTGGTGCGAATTGATTATGCCGCATGTAATATATCATGTCCCCAAGCAGAGATTGGGAGTTTTGATTTCATAAGTGATAGTCTAGCAATTAACTGGAGATGCTTAATTAACGATTCAGCTAAACTATTTTGTGTATGAACATGTGCTACCGGATGTTCAACATTTATCCCAATGGACATGCAATAATCATTAAAAGTTTGAGACATGATTGACCAGCATTATCAAGGCGAATTGCCTTTAAAGAAAAATATGGAAAATGTGCTTGTAGTCTAATCAATTGAGCAAGTAGCCTCGCGAACGCCAAGTTGCGGGTCGATAACAAGGAATCATGTGACCATAGAGGTTTGAAAGATACGACAAAAAAGTGTTTTTCGAGGACTCTCTAATGCTCAAGTTATTAAAAAAAGACCACTGTTTGAAGCGTCGGAAACTAGAATCGGAAAACTAATGAGGAAATAGGTAAGTGATTTTGGACCCGAAAGGAAATATCTCTTTGTTTTGATTCAATTCAAAAATTCTGATAACCTGTAATTTTATAGGGCAAGACAAATATTAAAATTTAATATCCGTTAAAAGCGAACTAAATCACAAATACTAAATTTTAAAAGCTTGATATCCATTCTATTCCGGTATATGTATATATGTATGTGTTTATAAAAAATATTTATATAGATAATTACATATTTATAATCATTCTACCTATACAAAAGTATAGATTTTCAAAAAACTTTATGTAAATATATTGTCCCACTAATATCATATATATACCGGAGTAGAAATAATAAAACAATTTACTAATATATGATTTCAAAACGAAATTTATCTCTAATTTATCTTATTGTTTCAAATTTTTTTGGTGTTATCTTGTTGAATCCACACTCTAAAGAACCGTATAACCAAAAATTCAATGCTTAGTAAACACAGAAATGAGAAAAAACCAAATCCGTTTAATTTAATCAATATATAAAAATATGAAAGAAAAATTGTTTCTTACGTTAAATAAAAATTATATGTTAAAAAATTATCGACTTCAAATTTTTTTATTAAATTAATAAAATATCACAGTTCCAACAGTATTGATTTATATAATTTTTAGGGCAATTGTCCAAAATAACATATTTTAAAACTTTTGTTTCAAACTTAGCAACACTAGTTAAAATTGATAATAATAGCACAAAATTAAAGTTAAAATGACCCAAAACTCTTTTCTAATGGGGAAAAACTAAACCGTAAATAGGATTTAGTGAACCCAAACATAATGTTTTAATTTTATTTTGAATTTATTTTGGGTAAATATGTATTTGCACATAATTATTTGTGCTATTTTTGGAATTTCAAATTTGATGTGCTAGATTTGGAACAAAAAATAATATTTGTGATATTTTAGGGTATTTTTTAATTTTTACTTTATAAAAATACAGTAAAACCTCTATAAATTAATAATGTTGGGACTTCAAAATTTTACTATCCTATAGAGGTATTAATTAATCGATAAATTAATAAATTATTAATTTATCGATAAATTAATAATTATTAATTTATAGAGATAAAAAAGTTTAGTGCATAATCTTTTAAATTTTACCGTGAGATTTTACCGTGAGATTTTAGAAGGCTATGAGTTAGGACTATCTGATCCAGGCAAGCTCAATGTCATGGATGCTATCAATCATGCAGTCTCGGCTTGGACAACTAATGTTCATCAAGAGACAATAGCAAATTGTTTTCGACACAGCAATATTCGTTCAGGAGATGTCGTATCAAGGAATTTAGAAGATGAATCAAACGACATTCGTGAACTTGAAGTAGTGATTAATAATATCGGTTATCGAAACAGAATGGATGTCAATAGTCTACTTGACTACCCGGGTGAAAATGATACATGCTCAGAAGTTCAGAGTTTAGAAAAAATTGTAGCTACTATCCTTACTGAAGATGATGAAGTTGAAGATGATGTTATAGAACCTTTGAAAGTGGTTACACGCAAAGAAACAATTATGGCATCTAGAATTCTTTACCATTTTTGGATGCAGGTCGAGAGGACAACACCAGGAGTTATGGATGCAATAAGGAAGATTAGAGATGAGCTCCAACAAAATTCTAACTTTAAGAATAAACAAACAACAATAGATTCATATTTTACTAAATTGTCTTAGGTATGTATGCATAAGATTTATAATTATTAATTTATCATATTATTGGGACCATATATTTACATAGGGATTTCAAAAAATTTATTATCTTATTATCTTATCGAATTGTGTTAAATTTTACACTGACCCGATTCGGGACCGAAAAAATTTATTAATTTATATTGATTATTAATTTATGAGTATTAATTTATAGAGGTTTTATCATAGATGGAAACAAACAACGCATCACATCGAACGGATATTAATAGGGGTTAAGAAAATAGAAAGGTTACAACCACTATTAGGGATAAAATACTATTTTGTTTAATAAATAATAACAATGTACAACTCTTGTGATCATGAGAGAGTATCATTTGACTATATATAATAACAATGTACAACTCCGTTCGATCAACTCAATTATCAATCAAAAGATCATAGAAGAAATTGAACTGAGAGTTGAAGAGAGAGAGAGAGAGAGAGAGAGAGAGAGAGATCGATTGCCAATGGAAAATACACCACTGAAGATAGTTGCAGACGCTTTCAAGGAACTGGCGGCCATCGTGAATTCACCGAGTCCTGGTGTGCCTCTGAAGCAGTTCTCTGATGCTTGTTCTCACTTCTCGAACTTATTTGGTGTCCTTGAAATAGCCTTTAAGCATGCCAGGATGGACTTCGTTGGTAAGGTATGTTTGGTTGAGGAGAGTAGTGAATTGATTTATGAATACTATATAGGAGATGCGATATTTTTTTTTTCCGACGAGTTAGTTAATTATGTTCCTAAAAGCTCTTATTGTGAGATGTTGAGATCTAGAATGAAGTTAAACCAAGTGGTAGTAGACTAGTGGTTTTCACCGGTGGAGGAGTTACTATGTAGATTAAGGATTGATTTCCCTCAAAAACTCGTAGTGTTATTTTTTGATATACATCCAAAAATTGTGAATAGTTCTAGAAGCGATAATTGATTTCTTATGCGTAAGTTTTTTCAAAAGTATTGTACTATTATCTTTAATTTCATCATCAATATTCACATTCACAATTTTTTCTAAACTTTTCACTTTTAACAAGTACCATTTTTATATGAAGAATCCGCTAAGCTAATAACATACATTTTATTGCGATATCAAAGATTTTTAATTATAATCTCAAGTTCATACATATCATTTCAATAAATGAATTAATCTAAATTTTTTAATATATCATCAATTAAATATTTTTTTTCGAATATTATAACAAATTCTTCTCTATAATTAATTAATATTAACTTATTAATTTATTACTTAATTAATTAAAATTAACTTATTAATTAATTAATTAATTAATATTAAATAATTAATTTATTAATATTAAATAATTAATATCTTTTTAAATAATTGTTTTTCAAAGTTCCAACATTATTAATTTATAAAAAAATTATTGTATATGTTGTCACACACATATGACATCCTTTTTATTTAAATGCACACTAACAAAACAATGTCGTGTGTTTTTTTTTGTATTTCAAAAAGCTAAAAGCTAACAATGTCGTTTTGTTTAGTATACTGCCATACTGGGGAGAAAAATAAACAAAACACTAAAAACACTAAAACAATTAATTATTTTTTATGTTCTGTTATCTTTTTTATCATCTTAGTGGGTCAGACTATTATTTCAATGTTTATTAATTATCTGAAAAAAATTTTAAAACAATTTCGGTATCATGTAAATATATATTTTCTAGTATCCATCATGAACATATTGTTTTCTGGCTTTTTTTATTGTAATATTTGTGAATGTATACGCCTATATTTTTGGGAGATTGAATCGAGGGTCAAGATTGAGATTCGACTTTGGAATGATCATACATATTTGTCAATATCTCAATTTAAGAAAATTATTTATATATACATATGTATATTATTTCTATTTCTATTTATTTTAATTTAGAAAATTTAGGTTATATATTGTTATTTCCATATAAGTGAATTTTTCTTGTAATATTATTCTTAAGAGCCTATAATACAATTTTTTTCATAACACTCTCATTGATTTTATATATATTAATAAATTTTTACTTTATATTTCTGTTCCTTGAAAAATAAATCATCGTGTATTTCTCATATAAATGACCATGTATACATTGTATAGTGCTCTGTCGTACAAATAGCGATAGTGTATTTTAAAACTTTGAATTTGGGAGTTTATTTTTCTTGACGAGAGTCAAATTTTTTCTCAGGTTAAAGATTTTGCCGATGAATCGAGTTCAACATCCACATTACAAGTAATGGTTGAGAAAGATATTGAGGCAGGCCTTGCAAAGAAATATGATAGTCTTACAAGAAAACTTTTGAGGCTTAAACGTGGTCTTGAAATTGCCAGGGTTCTATTTGAAGAGATAATAGCAACCAAGTAAGTGCTCTTCTAAACTCTCTTGCAAACTGTTAAGTGGAATTTATGCATTGGCAATAACGATTGTTATGAGTTTCCGATCAAAATTGTTATGAGATTCTTAAATTTTTTTTGGGGGGGGGGGGGTTAAAATGCGTTTGAACAGACCTGATAGCTCCCTAAAGGATGCAGCGTTTAAGGCTTACAATCAAGTGTTAGCTCCCCACCATGGGCATGCTCTTCAGCAATCTGCTAGTACAGGAATAGACTTTCTCCCCTCAAGGGCTGAGCTAATGTGCATGGTCAATGAAACTGGTGAGTCAATGAATTTCTTTTAGAATAGGAATCACACATTGAAAACAAAATAAGACAGTATATAATATTGAACAACAACTACTCTATTATATTAATATTACTAAATGGTTTAGAAACGGAAATGAACATTAACATGATATTTTGCTGATCTAAAAATGGGATTTGATTCGAGTAGGGTTAAAAGATGCATTATCTTGAGAAATTGTGTTAAAAATCTCACATCATAAATAAAATAGAACTATGTCCCAAAAAGAAGGGTGAATGAGGTAAATAGTCTCCATTGACCAAATAATTAGGTAAGGAGCTATAGATAAACTAAAATTAGTTTCTCTCTCATCGCTGACATGAATCGTGACAAAAATATCCCAATGCATTTACAAGCTAAGAGAAGCACTCCATTAAATGGAGGAGACAGCATTGCTCGAAAAGATCTGTCATTTAGAATAAATATCTTCTAACATAACTATGTTATAAAGATCAAATAAGCCACGATTTACTTTTAGACTTCGTTATCTTGTTAACGAGATATTATCTAACAATAACATTAACGATGTGAGAAAGCCGATGTGAAATTTTTCGTCTACATAGAATCAGTTAGTAAACAGTAGGTGACTTGTGAGTTGGATAACAATATAAAAACGTGATAACTTTGAGGATAAAATATCTGCTAACATAGTTATCGAGTTTATAGATAACTATGTTATACATGTCAAATAAGAGTTTCTTATTTCATTTGGAGGAACAAAATGGTATTAGGAAAAAGCTAAATTCTAAACACTAAATCTTAAACTTGAACATTAAACCATAAACTCATATTAATGTATAGGGAAGCTATAAAGAAATTACTAATATGCCGATAACAATTTCATCTAAAAGATATGCGGATAACTTTATACGGATAACAATGTTATCTAGATATATAAGATTATTGAAACATGTATGAGAAGAATATTCGATAGTAAAAAACAGAAAACCCAAAGCAATACTAAACACAATTGTTATTAATGTATGAGGAAGCTATATATGAATTACTGATATGCAGATAACAATTTCAGCTAAAAGATAGATAACAATGTTATCTAGATATATGAGATTATTAAAACATGTATGAGAACAATATCTGATAGTAAAAGAACATTAAAAAACCGAAGCAATTCTAAACACAATTGTTATCCAAATCTGAGCAACACAAAAGTTAGAAAATACAAGTAACCATTGTTATCCGAAAAAAAACAAAAGTAAACATTGTTATCCAAAAAAGCAAAACATTGTTATCCGAAAAAACATAAGCTAACATTGTTATGCAGAAACTGACTGGTAGGATCAAGTTCATTAACCAACTAGTTGAGACAGAAGTATCCATAGTGGTGGTCAATGATGGTCAAGCCTCCACGTTGTTTCCTTCTAATTTATCTCTCATAGTTTGACAAAAAAAAACAAAAATCCAAATAAAAAGTTTTTTGTCTGACATAAATTAACTTTCTTTGCAACTTTAGTTTCATCCAGTGTTTTGAAAACCGGACCGGACCGGCGGTCCGACCGGGTTAGACTGCGAACCGGGGGTATACCCGGGTTGGGTTGATGTTAAAACCCATAGAAGGTTAGACCAGTTAAAAAACCGGATTGAACCGTTAAAAACCGGAAACCGGCGAACCGCAAAAAAACCGGGTTCGATTTGTTTTTTTTTTTTAATGAAAAAATATCAAATTTTAATATTGCAAAAAGGAAAAGAAAAAATGCCGACCCAGTTCATTTCGATATCAAAATTGAATATTTCAATGATATCAACTCTACTTATTTTAATCTATCTAGCATAATTTCATTTGCAAACACAACTAGTTTGTGCAACTTGAATTCCAAGTTTCTAAATTGGGTTCGATTTTTTTAACCTGTCAAAAACTCGAAATTCTTGAAAAAATATCAGTTTTTTAACTTTTTAAAAAAAAATTAATGTTAGAAATCAATAATTATGTAATAGATCTATCATATGTCGTTATAATCAATGGATAAAACAAGAAAATCGATGAAAAAATGTGAATAAACTATAAAGCTGTTGACGACCACGTTTCTAGCAGCCTTGAGCTGTCGAACCCATGACCTGGGACAGCAAGAGACATGACTTATGTTATCAGGAACCACTAGACTAATCTAGATTACACGTATATATTGCAATTACTTAATATATGTACGTATTCATAAATAATATCAAACCCGGTTGAACCCGGTCAGACCATATTAACCCATGATCCAAGAACTTTCCCGGTTCGATCACCGGTCCGGTTTTCAAAACATTGGTTTCATCTCTCTCCTCATCATTATTATCTAGACAAGTAGGTAGGATAGGGGTTTACACGACATTTCTTATGTGAACAGTGTGAGTAGTGTCCAAATCCGAAAAAAATAGAACTTCAAAGTGTTAGAAAATCATTCATTGAGACTCAAAAATGCATGAACCGTTTTTTATTGTCAATTAATTTTGAGTTCAAAGTCCATAAAAATTCATATAACAATATAATTTTTAACTTTTGTTTTTAAAACATTGTACCCTTCTATGACTTCTTTTTTATATTTTTTTGTTTCTCAATATTTATCTAACTCCATTTTTAATAATGTAGTTTTCTCAAATCAACAAAAATTAAATGGTTTGACTAAAAACAAAAATATAACTACGAATCTCATAAGAAATAAAAGAACTTAATAAAATGGCTTATTATGTTTGTTGAATGAACTTATTCATATATTTGGATTGAACATTTACAATTTTTTATTATTTTAAACTATCATGGTAAAAATGATCAAATGTGTTTTAAAATTATTTATTTTTAGCGTCAAAATCGTCCTACTTCAGTCAGGGAAAAAATGCCATATTTTTTTAGGCCTCTCATAACTCAAAGCCGGTCTAAAAGTTAAACATGGGATTGTATATTCTCTAGGGAAATTTTCAAAAGTACTATTTTATGATATTTTTTTTTTTAAATGTCACTGTTTCATGTCCATGTTTAAAAATACATTTTTTATACATGTTTATAAGACTGTTTATAAAAATACAAACGTTTATAAATAATGATATACAAAATACGTATAAAGTTTTATAAATAAGATTGTAAAATGCTTATAAGGTTTTATAGTATAGTTATGAAAATAGAGAAAAAAATATAAACGTTTATAAATCATGTTATAAAATGTATCAAAACTTATAAGCGTTCATAAACCAGTTTATAGAAATAATATTTTTGACAAAAAAAATTCTTCAATAATATCTTTTAAAAAATGGTAGCGTAAAAATGGTACTTCTCAAAATTTCCCTAGCCTCTCTCAATTATTCTAGCAATTATCCTCTCTCGTTAAAAAGTTTTCATGTTATTTGTTGGGAAAAATATTCAGTTGTCTTCAATACGTTTTTGAGGTTGGAAAAACGCTCACGATACAAAATTCTCATTTCTTTATGACTTTTTTACAGAGGAGACGGCTAAGATACACATGCAAAGCTATGTTACTGCATCGAGATCAGTAACTGAGTATCTTGATAAATTCTACCAGTCCAAGAACCTTGATATCGATTTCCCTTAAAGTTTCCCTTTGTTATCACGCTTTGACGTTGTATGTTTCTATCACCATGTCATGAAAACCGGCTTGATTTAGATCGGGAGAATCGTACGGTTAAGTCCGAGAAAAAACTCAAATAAATGTCAAAGCATTGTTTTTTTAGGTGTGGGTTGGGTACCTTTTGAACTTTTTCTGAAATAAATTGCTAAATAATTCTACAGGTGCACATGCTTCATAGATTTTTTATTAGTTTGAAATTTACAGTATTCCTCGTAATCAACCAATAAATTAATTTTGTCATTATATGATCTGATTCATAAGACGATGAACAATCCCAACAAACCCAACTATGAACTCAAGAAAGACCCCAATTTTTACATTCTACCAATGAGTGTTTTGGTGCTATTTTTTTACTTTGTATTGGTTCGATGTACCACACCTTGTTGAGTATTTGACTAACACTATTCGGTCAAATACGATGCCTTTTAGTCTCAACAGCTCATTAGAGGTATTAAACTAAACCGGTTACGAATTGATTTGGTTCTGGTTTAATGATCTCTGGTTATTGAGCTAAGCATACTTGTAAATCCCTAACTATATAAAGGGAAAAGGTTGAGGCTACAACACATCACGGTAACAAAATCTGTATCGTCTCCTTCCTTGAGCTTCTCTGATCTTGAGAGCTTGTTTCTTCTTCGATACAATCAAGTGTTTGCTCCCCACCATGGGCGTGCTCTTTAGGAAGCTTGTACTACAGTAATGGACTTTCTCCCCGCAAGGGCTGATCTACTGCGCATGATCAATGAAACTGGTGAGTCAATGAATTTCTGTTAGAATAGGAATCACACAATGAAAATAAAATAAGACTAGATTTTCACCCGTGCGCCTGTGCGGAATATTTTTTTTTTATAGATTTAATGCAATGTTTTCAGATCCTGGCCAGACCAGCCGGTCCAGTTATAGCTCTAAAACTCAGGATCCAGACAACAATCCGGTCCGGTTTTAGCTCTAAAACCCGATATTATAAAATCCAATAAAACCCGTAAAAACTCAGCAAATAACCGTGAACTGGACATAATCGTTGATCCGGACGGATCGTGGTTCCGTAATAATTCAGTCAGAAGATTTTCTTTATTGTTTTTATTGAGTCATTTATTATAGAGTCTGATACTTTATGATTTTCTTTAGTTTGTGAATAATATTTTATCAATTAAAATAATAATTACTTTGTCAGTTAGATATATATTTTTTAAACATATCTTAGAGATTTGTTAGTTTTTATACTTATATATATATATGTGTGTGTGTGTAAGTCGTATATATATAATTTCATTAATTGTTGATTGCGGTCGAACTGCATCGAACCGGGTTAACCCATGGATTCGGTGGCTCGAAGGACTCTCCGGTTTGCTTCTCGGGTCGGATTTCAAAACATTTATTTAATGTATTAAAATAAATTTTATAACATAATTATTTTATGATTTAAATTAAAATCAGAAAATCTAGCGAAATTTAAACAATTTCGTTTGATAGTTTCAACTTAAAATCTAGTATGATTTTCAACCGAGTTAAAATTTTAATCCACATTGAGGGCTAGCGACAAATTTTATTTGTTTTTATCTTTTATTTTTTTTTATATTGTATGGAAAAATATATTTATGGTATGACATGTATGATTCAAAATTAGTAATTTTAGCTATCCAAATTTTCGGATCCATTTTGTAAACTTTGTTATTATGTGAATTTATATTACTACACAACCAATCTATATATTTATGAGTGTTAAAATAGGCTAACCAGTTTTTTTAATCTGTCTCAAATCAGCATAGTATCTTGGATCTTTTGACAAACCAACCCGGAAAAGACGGTGATTATAAAAACATAACCCTAACCCGCCCATCATATTAGTGTATAATATAAATATTTACTAATTTTGAATATTTAAAAATTTATGTTGATTGATTATGATAAAAAGATACAATAACATATTCGTTTATCATCTGCGTTATTATGAGAATATTATTTAAATTTGAATATTTAAATTAAATCTAAATTAATATCCAATTTATCATTTTTTAAAGATAATAACTGATTTTCTGATTTTTGATAAATAATCTAACCTATAAAAAAAATCCAAAATAATCAAAATTAATATTAATTTTCGGAATTAAATTAAAATATAAAATAAGATATTTTTAATTAATATTGCACAAAAATATCTGTTTGGCAACATGAATAGTAGTTATCCAAATAAAAAATAGCCTAATATGAAAGTTTTATTGTTTGGACATAAATAATGTCTATGTTTTAATAGTATAGATTGAAAAACAACTACTCTATTATAATACTAAATGGGTTTGAAACAAAAATGAACCTTAACATGGTATCTGATTCGAGTAGAGCTAAAAGATGCATCATCTTGAAAAATCGTGTTACAAATCTCACATCGTAAATAAAATAGAACTTTAAAGTATTAGAGAGACATTCATTGAAAATCAAAAATGCTTTGAACCATTTTCCTTATTATCAATTAATTTTGAGTTCAAAGTACATAAACACTCGTATAACAAAACAGTTTCTTAACTTTTCTTTTTAAAACATTTTACCTATCTTTGACTTCTTCTTTATATTTTTGTGTTTCTCAATTTTTATCTAAATCTTTTGTTTTAATAATGTAGTTCTCTTAAATCAATAAAAATCAAATGTTTTGACTAAAAATAAAATAACAACTACGAATCTTACAACAGTTAAAAGACCTTAAAATTTTTTTTTATTCTGTTTGCTGATTGAACTTATTCATATATTTGGATTTGAAAAATTAACAAATTTTTATTTTAAAATGTGATGGTAAATGATCAAATGCATTTTAAAATTATTTTTTTACCGTCAATATCCTCATATACTTCGGTCAAGGAAAAATGCCATATTTTTCTGAGTTCGATTTAGGCCTCTCGTAACTCAAAGTTGGTCTTAAATTTTAACATGATTGTATATTCTCTAGGGAAATTTTCAAAAAAAAAAAAAAAAAAAAAAAAAAAATTTCAAAAATACTAATTTTATGATACCACTTTTCAAATATACCATTATTTGCTGTCCATTTTTAAAAGTCCACTTTTATATGTACTTATAAGGGCGTTTATAAAAATAAAAATTATATACAAAATATTATAAAGTTATATATATATAAGGTTTTATAAGTAATATTGTAAAATATTTATAAAATTTTATAATGTAGTTATGAAAATAGAGAAAAAATTTGAACGTTTATAAACCATGTTATTAAATGTATAGAGTTTATAAACCTTCATAAGCCAGTTTATAGAAAGCATTTTTGGAAAAAAGTTCTAGTGGGTTTTTAAAAAATGATATCATTAAAATGGTATTTCTCAAAATTTCCTTCATCTTTCTCAATTATTCTAGTGATTAAACGTAGTCGGATTTTCGTTACAAAGTTTTTGTGCTATTCATTGGGAAAAACAGTCAGTTGTCTTCAATACGTTTTTGAGGCTGCAAAATCGCTCACGATACAAAAAAAATTTCATAGTTTTTTTTGAGAAAGGGTTAAGAATTTTTCATAGTTAATATCCCTTTTATTTAAATTCACTGTTAGTGGTAAGTTTCGCACCCCCGGTTTAAACCAAAATCGGTCCAATTAATTTCGGTCGACGACAGTTTACAACCGCCAAAGGATCAACCCACATCGGGTCTGCTATTAGCCTCAGGGCCCATTAATCTTGACTATACTAAGTCGGCACCGCGCTTCGAAATAAAGAAAGATTTCCATATCTTCTATGAGAAAAGAGGAAATCTTCCTGATCTGAATTCGCGAAGGAAAAGGAAATCACCAAGTCTTAACCGACATATGATCTTATAAATAGGAGGGTTCATCTTATTCCTACGCCATCCCACAACTAATTGACGAGACCTAAGAGATTATTAGATCCAAATTCACCGGCTTTAGTTTCCTAGTTCTCTCTTGTTTTCTGATTAGCTCGTCAATCTCCGACGACCTAATTTTTCTTGTAATTCGCCGAGATTACTTAATAAAACGAGATTCCGATCCATATTTACTGTTCTACCCCTTGTGTGATATCCATATCTCACATTTACGATCTTATTAGAAAATTGTCATGATTTGATTTTTTTAAAACAAAAAATATTACTCAATAAACGAAATTAAAAACGCGTTAGTCTATATCAAACATCTTGACTAGTATCTCAGCTGAATAACAGAATAGTAGAATAGCTGAATAATAAATTAGCGGAATCAATAGGACGAGAAAATTTAAAACTGAATATACTTAAAACGCCAAAAAGCTACTATTTGTTAGACGAATAAAGTTTTTTATAAAAAAAGTTATAAATTTAAAACGTGCGGGCTGGAATGTAAAATAACTTGTTAATATTTACGTTTTATCATTCCATACTTATTATTATGAATGGTATGTACTCGGCGGAATCACGTTTTCAAAACGTGAAAACGTGAAAAACCTGCATACCATTCAAACCCATATATTAATTCGCGTGCTATACATAGATATTACAAAATATACTAATTTTCTTAAAACTAAAAAAATACTACATTTTTTGTTTTGAATTTAGGCAGAACTAGAAAATGATATTTTTACCATATCTTTGTGAATATCAACTTTTTAACAATTTTGGTAAACTAAACCTTTAATTAATATTAATTATATTATACCTTCAGTTACTAAATTTATTGAATTTTTTTTATAAAAAAGACACAGAAACGATCAGAAGAGATTTGTTTTTTTTAATATGTTTTTTCTTTTCCATCATTTACCTCATCCCCAATCAATATGGTGTCCGCTAGCAGTGACATGTTTTTACTAAATCGGTCATAACTTTTGAGCTCGGAATGATTTGAATCCAATATTGTAGTGAAGCTAACTTAATATCGTATCGTATGTCAAACTTTGAGATTATCATTTGCGTGAGAAGATTTCCATCTGATACAATCTTTCAGTTGATTCAGGCTACCTATGCATTTTCTTCTTTGACTTGTCTTCACTAAATCGATCATATCTTCTGAACCGCCGATTGGAATGACTTGAAACCACCGAAAAATGAAGATAAGTCAATTTACTGTGATGTATCCAAAGTTGAGCATCATCTATAAACGTGAAGGCCTTCATCCGATATGATCTTCCAGATGATTTGGATTTTGCCTTAACATTTTCCTTTCACTTGTTTGAATCCAAAAGTGTATTCTCCATCTTACTTCAAGCTCTATGCAAGTCCTTTGATATAACCCACTATCAAACACTTAAATAAAAATAAAAAATACAAAAAAGAACAAAAATATTCTAGAACATCTACAGTTCAACAAGACTCGCTAGGATTCTAATTAAATGTGACAAAAACATAACGAAAAGCAAGATAACACACAAAAAAGAGATGAAAATATGAGACTCGAAAATAGTAAAACCCATGAATATCAACGATCAGATTCCAAAACGCCTTTTTAGAGGGGGAAATGAGTCGCAAGTGGGACATATAATATCTTTTTAGCTCTCCAAACGGATTCCAAAGTAAATAATCTAACACATTTTTTTTTATCAACAATAAATCTCTATTCGTTATTGTGAAACAATATTCATACACCACAAATTATGTAGATCTGCAACATATTCATCTCTGACATTTAAGATTTTGTTATATCTTTCATATACAGAAGATATATCATAAATGATAAATATTTCGCATTGCATAAGACAAATTTTAAACTACACAGAAGACGAATTTTAATTTTAAACTACACAGAAGGCGAATTTTAATTCTATACTACGCAGAATATGTATTCTAAACTATGTAAAACGTTTTGTAAGACAGAAAACGTATTCTAATTTGTGTAGAACATATAAAAAGCAGAATGTGAATTCTAAACTTCGTAAAACATTTAGGTAAGGCAGAATATGTATTCTAAATTTCATAAAGTGTAAAATAAATATTTTTTCATCAACTTTTTTTTTCAAAACGTAAATCAAAATTTTTTTCATTAACATTTTTCCTTTTTAATGTTTGGATTACTATTAAAAAAATATTTAAAATAGATTAGATATTTAAATGGTTTACTTGAGCTCAGTTCATTGATATAAGTTAAATATCGAAATGAAATATTATAGCTTCCAAATTACAAATATCTATATATTTAAATCTAATTTTAGAGTGTTCTATCATGATATCTAAATTTTACATTATAAGAATTTAAATATTTATATGAAGCCACTACTCTTAAAAATATTGGAAATTTTGCTACTATTGAATAGATTGAATATTTTGCTACTCCGCATGACATCGAACGGAGTAATAGGTTACAACTACCCTAGAAAAAGAATAACTTACAACGACCCTAGAAAAAGATAGGTTACAACGACAAGTTAGGAATAAAAATATTTTTTGATACAACTACAAATTAGGAATAAAAAATTATTTGTTGTGAATAAAAGAGAGAAGAAATTATTGTCTTATTCCATGAATAACTAGAGTTATATAGGTATATAGGTATATAGATATATAAAAACTTGGAGAACAAGTTGAACTTAGGAAATAAGTAAATCTAAAATATTCTCGAAACTTCTAGAATATGGGTATTATAATGGACATCTATATAATTTATTCATAACACTCCTCCTTGAATGTCCATTATAATAAAATAGTATTAAAACGCATAGGATGCTGTCTCATTAAAAAACTTTACCAGAAAAACTCTGTGGGAAAAACTATGGTAAAGGGAAAAAAGTGTAGCGCGCATTTACTCCCCCTCATGAGTACATCCGTCTAGATCCTTGAGACGATGTAATCCAATGAGATGAACAAACTTCTTGAAAGTAGTAGTTGGAAGTGCCTTGGTAAATAAGTCTGCCAAATTATCGCTTGAACGAATCTGTAGAACACGAACATCGCCATTCTTCTGCAAGTCATGTGTGAAGAATAATTTTGGTAGAATGTGATTTGTTCTATCACCTTTGGTGTATCCTTCTTTAAGTTGTGCGATGCATGCAACATTGTCTTCGTACATAATCGTTGGAGTTTCTTTCCCTTCATATATACCATAATCTTCTCGTATATGTTGAATGACAGACCTTAACCATACAAATTCACGACTGGCTTCATGAATGGCTAAGATCTATGCATGGTTAGAAGAGGTGGTTGCGATGGTTTGCTTCATAGAACGCCAGGAAATAGCAGTACCACCGCATGTAAATACATATCATGTCTGTGATCGAGCATTATAGGGATCATATAAGTATCCATCATCTGCAAAACCAATCAAGTCTTCATTGGGTGGGTTAGAAAAAAATAGACCCATGTCTTTCGTTCCTTTAAGGTAACAAAATATATTTTTAATCCCATTCCAATGCCTTCGAGTTGGACATGAGCTAAACCTTACCAATAAATTTACTGCAAATGAAATGTCAGGTCTTGTATGACTAGCAAGGTACATCAATGCCTTATTTCACTTAAGTATGGTACTGCAGGACCAAGTACTTCTTCATCGTCTTCTCGAGGGCGAAATGGATCTTTTAACACATCAAGTGATATTACAATCATTGGGCTAATCAAGGGGTGTGCATCATCCATAAAGAACATTTTCCGTGTATGTCGTTTGATGCACTAGGATTCCATTCTTTAGATGCTCAATTCGCAATCCCAAACAAAATTTTGTTTTTCTGAGATCTTTCATCTCAAATTCTTTCTTCAAATATTCCACTGTATGGAAAATCTATGCATGAGTTCCAATAATATACACTGCAATTATAACAAATCTTTGCTCAAATCTCTTTTCTAATAAAGATGCATGGACTGATAGGGTCATTCTTGTACCTTTCTCTTAACAAGTACTCACTCAGGCGATTATACCACATACACCTTGATTGTTTCAATCCATAAAAAGATCGATTTAACTTTATGCAGTATTGTTTTCAAGAACTAAGATTTGTTGTTTCTGGCAGTTTAAATCATTCTGGAACTTTCATATAAATATCATTATCCAGTGGTCCATATAAGTAGGCTGTGACTACATCCATCAAACGTAAATCAAGTCCTTTTATTGCCAGGCTGATAAAGAACTTGAAAGTTGTTGCATCCACCACATGAGGATATGTCTCTTCATAATTAATTCCAGGTCTTTGTAAGAATCCTTGTGCAACTAAACGTGTCTTGTATCTCACAATTTCACCATTTTCATTCTTCTTTCGCACAAAGACCCATTTATGTCCCACTGATTTGACACCTTTAGATGTACAGACTACTGGTCCAAATACTTCTCTCTTTGAAAGAGACTTTAATTATGTGTCTATTGCTTCATTCCACTTTGGCCAATCACTTCTTTGTGTACACTCTACAATAGACGTTGGTTCATGACCCTCATTTTCATCCATAACATCAAGTGCTACATTGCATGCAAAAATATCATCGACATCTATTTGTTTTTGGTTCCATTTATTCCAGACATGACATAACTAGTTGAGATCTCTTCATTACCATGTACCTGAATTTCTTTCTTTGTCATGTCTAAGGTCTCTCTTCTAGAGATCCATCAATATTATTAGCATCCCCGGTTTCACTATTGCCAATTTCTGCTCCTTTTCTTTTCCGATGATTCTTATATTTGGAACCAATAAGTTACCACGCTTTAAGCGTGCCTTAGACTCGCTAGCAGCTTGATTTTTTCCTTCTTGGACATCATTCTAATCGGAGCATTTACAGCTGGTATATGTGACTTTGTCGCCTTATTTGGGTCAGTGAGTCTGACAACTGATTTGCTAAGCACTGTAAATGAATTATCTTTTGGACTTCTAATTCACATTCTTCAATATGAAGATCAAGATAGGTTAATGATAGTTCATTCCAGCGGATTTCTTTTCCCGGCTGATTATTTTCTCCCCCTAATGTTGGAAAAACTGATTCATTAAAATGACAATCTGCGAATCAAGCCTTGAATAAATCCAACGTGGATGGCTCTAGAAACTTAATTATCGATGGAGAATTGTATCCATCATATATTCTCAACCTCCTTTGAGGTTCCATCTTAGATCGCTATGGTGGAGCAATTGGAACATACACAGCACATCCAAAAACTTCCAAATGGGAAATATTTGGTTCTTGACCCAGAATCAATTGTGATGGGGAGGACTTATGATTACTCGTTGGCCTATTGTGAATTACTTCTGCTGCATGTAATATAGCATGTCCCCAAGCAGAGATTGAGAGTTTTTATTTCATAAGTGATAGTCTAGCAATTAACTGGAGATGATTAATTAACGATTCAGGTAAACTATTTTGTGTATGAACATGTGCTACTGGATGTTCAACACTTATCCCAATGGACATGCAATAATCATTAAAAGCTTGAGACGTGAATTCAACAGCATTATCAAGGCGAATTGTCTTTAAAGGAAAATATGGAAAATGTGCTCGTAGTCTAATCAATTGAGCAAGGAACCTCGCGAACGCCAAATTGCGGGTCGATAACAAAGATACATGTGACCATAGAGGTTTGAAAGGTACGACAGAAAAGTGTTTTTCGAGGACTCTCTGATGCTCAAGTCATTAAAAGGACCACAGTTTGAGGCGTCGGAAACTAGAATCGGAAAACTATGAGGAAATGGGTAAGTGATTTCAAACCCGAAAGGAAATATGTCTTTGTTCTGATTCAATTCAAAAATTCTGATAACCTGTAATTTTATAGGGCAAGCAAATATTAAAATTTAATATCTGTCAAACGAACTAAATCACAAATCTATACTATTAAAAGGGGTATATATTTTGTGTCCAAACAGGAAAACCTTCGTATTAGACTATTTTTTACTTGGATAACTACTATTCTTGTTGCCAAACATGTGTTTTTTAAAAAATAATCTACATAATATCTTTATTGTTAGATATGGATAATCTAATTAATTATAATATTTATAAATAACATTCAGTCTCTATTTAATTCATTAAATTATTCAAAATATAATAACATTTTATTATTAAAAGATACAAAAA
>PKMM01053882.1:66676-89796 GCA_002933915.1 Eutrema heterophyllum
TTTTTAATTTTTCTTTTTTTAATCAACTTTGGTTTTTAGGATAAATTTACTTTTTATTTTTATTTTTTGTTTAGTAATTTTACTTTTTAGGATTATGAATCGATTATAAACTTATCATTCTATTGTTAATATTATGTGTCAAAAACTAATTGGATTTTTTTTTGGAATTTTTTTTTTACACATGTCAGAATCTGATCGATTGACTTGACACATGGCGGAATCATGCTTTTTTCTTTACGTAACATGAACTTTCTCTTTACGTAACCATATATTCTATTAGACAAAAGATTACCTGCAGCTTATGGACAAAAAATGTTATGAGAAGTTTTTTTGGTTGTGAAATCAAGAAGTTATCAATTTGGTTATATAGAGGTGTGGAATAAGAATTCCTTTTCTTTTAGGATTTTATTTCATTTGCTAATTTCCGTAATCTAAATAGAAATACTAGTTGTTTTTTTCCTTTTTTAAAACTTTAGCTTTTTAGGATTGTAAACTATTGTTTAATTTCCTTATTCTAAACTGAAATATGGTTTTTCCTATTTTTATATAAACTTTGGCTTTTATTCTTTTTCTTTTTAGGATTGTAATCTATTTTTTTATTTTTTGCTTTTATTTATAATTTTTTTTTAATTTCCGTAATCTAAACATAACTACTATTTTTCTCCCTTTACTTTTTAGGATTAGGAACCGATTTTAAATTTTACTTTTATTAATGTTAATATTATGTGTTAAAATATAATTGAAAATTTATTAAACACGTGTCAAAATCTGATCGTTTGACTTGACACGTGTCGTGATCTTAGTAACTTTAAAACATTCTGTTTTACATAATAAGATATGTATATTATTTCTATTTCTATTTATTTTAATTTAGAAAATTTAGGTTATACATATATTTTTTTGATAAAATGTGAATATATTACCAAAAAGGAACAAGAGTTTAGTTACATTGCTTTTAAAACCAGAAGCTTCAGGGGCCTAAAAAAAATAAAAGAGCCAGGTAGAAACTAGAATGGGAAATTTGAAGAGCGAGCTTATAAACTAGAAGTTAGTAAACCATTGAGAGAGCAAGTCTTGACATCCTTTTTCGAAAGACGGGCAAGGAGAACATCTCTGGTGGTACGATCGATTTGCTTGAAGAGACCTTCCACAGGGGTGGGAGAGATCGAGTGGAGACGATTGTTACGCTCTTTCCAAAGAAGATAGATAGTGGCTTGAACAGCAATGCGAATCAGCGTTTTGGAGACCATACGGGAGGAAGCCATCATCCAAGAGACAAGAGACTCCCAATTCACAAGCGGGACCTTTGAAGAACAAAGTCTATGAAGGACAAGCCCCCATACTTGTTGCGTGAAGGAGCATTGGATGAAAAGATGGTCCCTGCAGAGGCAGCATGCTTCCGGTAAAGTTAATCCCCATGAAATCATTCGAGACTAAATGGGAGGTCTGTCCAGATTTGTAGCCCATAAGTGAAAGGCATGTCGAGGGATCGAGTGGTTGAACCAAACAGCTTTGAACCATGAAACCATGCACCTCGCCTATCGGCCTTAGCAAATCCCATGTACTCTTAGTAGAAAACAAAAGCCGTCTTACTCCTTCTACGCCCCAAGTGAAAACATTCAGGCTCTCTCTCAGAGTTAGGCGGCATAGTAGAAAGCAGAGTGTTACGAAGCTCTCGAATCTCTACATTCCTCGACCTAATAGAAGGAAGTCTCCAACCAAAACCTTCCCTAACTGCCTGAGCAACCGTTGCTTCAAGAGGGAGACCAATTTTACGAGGCCCTTCAGAGCCAAGAAAATCAATTAGAGGACCAAGGGGGAGCCAATTATCGCACCATAAACTAGCAGTAGTTACATCGCCAATTTCGCAGCCAATGAAGAGTTTCGTAAGAAGTCTTAAGGCAAGCATAAACTTCCAAACCCAAGATTGGTTGCATTCCTCAGCCAACCAGAAGTTCTTCCGCTTCAGACGGTGTTCTCTATTCCAAGCAACCCAGAGGGAGTTGTTATTCGAGAAGAGTAGCCAAACCAAACAAAGATTTAGAGCTTTATTCCATACAGAGAATTTTCTCAACCCCAACCCTCTTTCACATTTTGGGAGAAAAACAGAACTCCAAGAGACTTTAGAAGCTGGTCACTTTGAGATATCTCCTGACCACAAAAAACTTTTGCACATCTTCTCTATAGCCTTTAGACAACCCTTCGGAAGAGCAAACGCAGATAACCAAAAATTAACCAAGCTATAAATAACTGAGGTTATGAGTTGGAGTCTACCTGCATAGGATAAGCAATTAACTGTCCAGCTTGAAAATCTGTCACGGATCTTATCAAGGAGAGGGGAAAACTCAGAGATACGTAATCTTCTGCTTAAAAGAGGAGGCCCAAGTACTTGATTGGAAATGAACCATAGTGGAAGCCGAGACTATTAAGTGTTGCCGCTTCCACAGAGTTCATACCCGCATGAAAGAGAGCTGATTTATCCTTGTTCAGGCCCATGCTAGAAAGGTACTGAAACATGTCAAGAGTAGAAGCTATTCCCTGAAGAGAAGCCACTGAACCATCAAAGAATATCATCAGATCGTCTGCAAACGACAAGTGAGAGATTTTGGGGTTTCTCGCAAGAGGATGGTAACCGATGAGCCCTTCTTCAAATTTAGTAGACAACATACTATCAAAAATCTCCATAGCCAAAACAAACAGAGAAGGAGATAGGGAATCTCCCTAGCGCAAGCCTCTTTTGCCTTTGAAATAACCGCAAAGATCGCCATTAACACTTATGGAGAAAGACGTGGTGGTCATACATTGCTGGATCCAGTTGATAAAGACTCTCGGGAAGTTTGCTGCCTTAAGGATTTGGAGAATAAACTCCCAACTAACAGACTCAAAAGCCTTTCTAGTATCAACCTTTAAGAGACCTCTTGGAGTCACATTTTTTCCTTCAAAACATTGGACAAGTTCAGTGGCTAGCAAAAGATTTTCTACGAGAAGTCTCCCTTTGACAAACGCAGAACTGATCATACTCGGGAGAAGACGCTGCAGTCTACATGCCAAAATCTTAGAGATGAATTTATAAGCAGCATTGCAACAAGAGATTAGTCTGAAGTCTCTAAGCTTTTCAGCACCTTGAGTCTTTGGAGCTACAATGATAACAGTAGCATTCCACTGTTTAAGAATCTGACCTGATGCAAAAAAATATTGAACTGCCGTTGTTAAATCAGGCCCAATAATGTCCCAACTCCTTAGAAATTCTCTAGTAAAGCCATCAGGGCCAGGGGACTTCTTTGAAGGCAAACTGAAAACCTCTCTTTTAATATCCCCAGGAGTGACAACCGAGATCAACATCTCCTTTGCAACATCTGTACACCGAAAAGGGGTTAACATTTTAATGAGGTCCTTGTCTTCCTCCATTAATACCGTAGACTGACCTCCCAGCAAATCAAAATAGAAGTCCACACAATGAGATTGCACTTCCTCAATTGTCTAAAGCCGTTGACCTGCTTGATCTATCAAATAGTGAATGGATCTCCTAGCAGTCACCACTGTCCATCCAGGTCACCCTCTCTCTCTGCTGAAGGAATCTCTCCTTGGCTAACGCCAACTTGAACCAATTCTTATAAGCTGCCTTCTCTAAGCCAGCAAGGAGGGTGCATGGGTTAGATAGAAAGGTGTTCTGCTGGGTCTGAAGTTTGATCTGAGCCTCTTTCACTCTTTTTTCAAGATCCCAGAAGTGGTCTCTCTATAAGCTCTTAAGAACTGGTTTCAGAGATTTCAGTTTCTTAGAGAAGGTTAACATGGCTGTTCCGGTGACAGAGAAGCTATTCCAATGGGCCGAGACACGAGGAAGGAACTCTTTGTGCTTAAGGAAAAAGTGAGATACCTTGAAAGCCTTTTTGGAGCGCGATGAGGTACTGAAGACAATAGTTGCTGAGCAGTGATATGAAACTTCCATTTCACCGAAGTGACCAAAAGAGAGAGGAAATTCAGTTGCCACTTATCATTGATGAGGATCCTATCCAACTTTCTGGCTATCGAATTTAACTCTTGTTTATTCCACCAAGTAAATAGATTTCCACTTAAAAGAGATATCAAACAGCCTCGATTCTTCAATGCAATCTCTGAACTCAGCCATACCTCCAGTTATTCGGGTGCCTCCTTGAGAATTTTCCTGAGGATTCAGTGTTTTGTTGAAGTCCCCTAATGCAACCCAAGGTTTTGAGGAGATAATTGGGTCAACAGCCAACCTACAAAGATCCTCCCATAGCTCTCTTCTTTCATACTTGCTATTCAAAGCATAGATATAAGATATAGCTACCTCTTCTGAAAAGTGAGGGAGCTGCGCAATGCACGTAATCATTTGGCTAGATTTTGAGTGAATTGTCCCAGAGAACCCAAATTCTGCCCAACTCAGCGAACTCATAATTTCCCGCAAAATTCCAACCTGGAAACGACGATCTTATGTATTTTTGAGACTTGTTGATCTTCACTCGAGTCTCAATAAGGCTTCCAAAAAGGGGTTTATCCCGCCTTAGTCATTTCCTAAAGCTACTACGTTTTATACTACTATTAAAGTCTCTTATGTACCAGCAAAAAGTGTCTACTCTCATCAATGAGTATTTTTGTTCCTCGAGTTCTTACCCGAGGTACTTTTTTCGAGTTTGCAGTCAAGGGCAAGCTACTTCAACCCTGTGAATCTCGCCATTTTCGAATTGAGCATTCACTGCCTCCGGCAGAGGATTCACCAAGTTGATGATGGTAAAAAAATTTGCAACTTGAAGATTGGTCAGATTTGCAGTAAATGGGTGGAGGAACAAGGGATCTCCTAACATTCCCGCAACATGCTCCAACCCTTCTTCTGAGAAAAAAATGGGGCGGAACTCCTCTAAGCTCCAACCAAATCGGCGCTTCCGAAAGCTCAAGCATTGATGGAGTAAGTCGTGGAGAATAGTCTGCAACAAACATCGTTTGGCCTTCAATATGTCGATGCCTTGACATATAACACGAGCTTTCGTTGCAAAGCAAGGGATCTTGATTAGAACTGTTTTCGGGCCTAACTTCAAGACTGGGATATCTCTCTGCTTAAAGCTCCAAATTCCATGAAGGATAGCATGGAGAGCACCGTGCGATGGTAGGTTTCCATGGAACTGGCCGAGGAAGAAAGAGTCTTATTTACTCTGATTCCGTTGGATAACTGATTTAGGGATTTTGACACACATCTCACCCGATCCCAAGAGAAAGGGGACTCCTTTCTTATACATTCTGCTTGAGGGACCTTTTGACAATCTCTCTCCAAGAAGGTTTGGTAACTTGAGTAACTTCCGCCGCCGAGACAGGAGAAGAATGAATCGAAGACTAGTTCTTAGATCCAGAGTCAGGGAAGACTGAATCAGAAGCAGAGGGTTGGTCTCGACTTGCCAGGACTCAAGACGAGGGAGCTGCTGCCATCGGAGGAGCCGAATTGACTGAAACCGGAGGGTTCCCAGGAGGGGAACGTTCATTGGTCGGAAAATCTGCAGGAGACGAAACAGAAGGGAAAAAGGTGGTTTGCTGAGAACAGATCTTTGCGACAATTGAAAGAGGAAGCTTTGGAGGGAACTTTTTCTTCTTCCCCATCGGAAGAGGAGGGTGGTCGCCGCCGGGAACGGCAACGGCAGTTTCGAAAGGAATGGTAAATATAATTCAAACAAAAATATGAGAATTAATTCATCAAAGTTTTTAAAAATAGATATATGATTGGTTAACTAATAAAAAGTAAACATAATTCAAATATAAATAGAAAAAAACTAAATATTTGGAAATATGTCACAAATTTAATTGGAAACTAAATAATAGAACAAAAACTAAAGAATCGAAATAAATGTGTGTGATTTCGTTCTCAATTTTATTTAATTTAATTTAATGGGTGATCTAATATTGTTTTCTATTTTTTATAATTTTTTATGAGTTATAAGATATTAAATTATAAACCCCGTATATATGCGGGACCTAATCTAATAGTATATAATATTGAACAACAACTACTCTATTATATTAATATTACTAAATGGTATAGAAACAAAAATTAACCTTAACATGGTATTAGTATCCGTATATATGCGGGTTTATAATTTAATATTTTATAACCCATGAAAAAAAAACAATAACCTAAAAAACTTTTTATAATTTAATACATAATCTGATTATAAATAACAAACATAGAACCGATGAAATAAAAAAAATTAAATTTATTGTTAAGTACCCGCATATAAAACACATATCGTTTATAAATTTGTGCCTCATATATTTTAATTATGTATGATATTAGGAGGATAAATTAAAATTAAATTATTACTTATTAATTTAATAAATTTAAATTATCTACTATATGATTAATTTATTATAAATACAGGTTAATAGATGCTAGTCCTGTATTAAAATTAAACTAAAATGAGTTACTTTAATTTAGTTTATCACAGGTTAATTGATTTTAATACTTTATTTGAAATGATTATGCGATATAATCAATTATAACATAATTATTAATTTAAGTTATTAATATTATCAATTAATAACTTAATTATTATATCAATATTAATTTATGTTTGCTAGATAAGTATTCATTTATTTATCAATAATTATGAATTTTTACACAGGTTATCGCATAAAATTGATTATGAATACGATAATTTCCTATAGCTTAAAATGCTAGTCTTGATAATTTCTACATATTTTTATATTGATAGTTTATGAAAGGTTATTTTAATTTATTTGCCTCATATATTGGATTTTGTGTTTAACAAAATTCGATCTTTACACGCATATATTTTCAATATCATGTTAATCAAAATTTATAAATAATTCTCATCCAATAGAAATATGAAAATTAAAGATGTGACAAAATTTAATTAAAAACCAAATAATATAATAAAAAACCATAACTAAAATTTGGTTTAGAAACGGAAATGAACCTTAACATGGTATTTTGCTGATCTAAAAGGATTTGATTCGAGTAGGGTTAAAAGATGCATCATCTTGAGAAATCGTGTTAAAAATCTCACATCATAAATAAAATAGATCTATGTCCCAAAAAAAGAACTTCAAAGTGCTAGAAAGTCATTCATTGAAACTCCAAAATGCTTGAACTATTTTTTTATTATCAATTAATTTTGAGTTCAAAGTCCACAAAAATTCATATAACATTGTACCCTTCTATGACTCTTTTTATATTTTTTGTTTCTCAATTTTTATCTAACTCCTTTTAATATTCTAGTTTTCTCAAATCAACAAAAAATAAATGTTTTGACTAAAAACAAAAATATAACTACGAATCTCATAACAAATAAAAGAGCTTAATAAAATGGCTTACTATGTTTGTTGAATGAACTTATTCATATATTTGGATTGAAAATTTACAATTTATTTATTTTAAAACTGTCATGGTAAAAATGATCAAATGCGTTTTAAAATTATTTATTTTTACCGTCAATATCCTCCTACTTCAGTCAGGAAAAAAATGCCATATTTTTGTAGGCATCTCGTAACGCAAAGCCGGTCTGAAATTTAAACAAGGGATTTTATATTCTCTATGGAAATTTTCAAAAGTACTATTTTATGATATCATTTTTAAAAAAATGTCACTGTTTCATGTCCATTTTTTATACGTGTTTATAAGATTTTTTTAATAAAAATACAAACGTTTATATATAATGTTATACAAAATATGTATAAAGTTTTATAAATAAGATTGTAAAATGCTTATAAGGTTTAATAGATAGTTATGAAAATAGAGAAAAATATATATACGTTTATGAATCATGTTATAAAATGTATCAAAATTTATAAGCGTTCATAAGCCAGTTTATAAAAATAATATTTTTGAAAAAAAAAAAATTCTTCAATAATATCTTTTAAAAAATGGTACCGTAAAAATGGTACTTCTCAAAATTTCCCTATCCTCTCTCAATTATTCTAGTGATTAAACGTATAGTCGGATTCTCGTTACAAAGTTTTCGTGTTATTTGTTGGGAAAAATATTCAGTTGTCTTCAATACGTTTTTGAGGTTGGAAAAACGCTCACGATACAAAATTCTCATTTCTGTATGACTTTTTTACAGAGGAGACGGCTAAGATACACATGCAAAGCTATGTTACTGCATCGAGATCAGTAACTGAGTATCTTGATAAATTATACCAGTCCAAGAACCTTGATATCGATTTCCCTTACAATTTCACTTTCTTATCACGCTTTGACATTCTATGTTTCTATCAATCCATGTAATAACATTACAGCCAATAACTGGATTATTTCATGAACCGTTTCGGTTAAGTCCGAGAAAAAACTCAAATAAATGTCAAAGCATTGTTTTTGGGGAGTGTTATGAATAATTAATATGAATGCCCATTATAAAGCTCATATTCTAAAATGTTCGAGAATATTTTCCAAATTTAGTTTGTTCTCCAAATATTTGTAAACCTATATATCTTTCATTATTTATGGAATAAGACACACAATAATTTCATCTCTTTCTTTTATTCACAACACGTTATCAACACGAAAGCTAACCACTGAGTAAAAACCCTAATTCAACACCGTCTCCATCTTTTCTTTGTTTCCGTTGAGAGACTATCGCCGTCTCCGTTTCAGATCTATAATCTCTATGACATTGTCTCCGTTTTCGATTGAGATAAGTATATTGAATCATATATTACTGCTCTATTGTTCTATTAGCGAGATCAATGCTTAATTATTTTCTCGATATGTATGTTGCTTTATCGATTAATGCTTATTGTTTTAACTTTTAATGAATGTTAATCGCCAAGGAATAATCGATTAGAAATCACTTATGGATAACCATCATTAATTGAATGAATGTTTGTTTCATTCCTCTGTGGGCTTTGTTTTTAGTCTATCCTAGTAACTAAGGTCTCGATTCCATGTTCGCATCGGTGGTTCACGTAATTAACTTTGATAGTATTGAACTAGTTTTGCTAACTGCCTAATTAGTCCACCTAATCATGTTTACATATTATAAGTAAATTGTTTAGTATCAAAATAGAATTTCGATGAATGACAAACATTTATAAGAATTAGATTCTGCTTCATGGTTAGACATGCTTACGATCCATGATTTTTTTTTTCTATTGTTTTATTGTTTGGCTCAGATCGTTTGTCTAATATAATTGATAGTTGTTATTCTATTTGTTAAGAAACATAAAATTTGTTTTCAAACGATGATATGTGTTATTATTATGAATAAGACGAAACTTATATGGATATTGTTTTTGCCTTAATTTGTGGCATATGTGAAATCTTCGCCGAAATCCATAAGCATAACCAAAGGCGTTTTTGTTCTCCAACATCTGCGATATTTCCCGTCGTTGTTATCAATCGAGATAAGTATTAATTTAAGCTTTCGAATTATAAACAAACCTCGCTTAGTGTTTTGTTACGGAGCATGTTTAATATCTTTGGTTTGTTTGTAGCTTGTTGCTTCATTATCGATTGCTTGATTTTTATTATACTAAAAGAATGGCTCATGTTTATAATTAGTTAATTGCCAAATTCTAGGTATCTGAAAAAAAAAAAATAACCGATAGAATAATCACAGTTTGGTTTGTGGGATTTATTTGGTTTGGTTGTCTTTAATTTGTTTCACTTAATTCTCTAAAACCAAATGCATTATTTCTTTCTTTATTGGTTTATTCTTTAGAAAATCTTTGGTTTAATTACAAGGACTATCATCATCTAGATTTATGTTTTTAAGTGATTTTATGACATATTTGTCATCTGATTTTGTTTGGTGAATTGATTGATTGATTAATTGAGAACCCAATTCATGAATAATGATGATTGATTGAGATATTCTATGTGACTATTATCTTTATTTATAGCATATATAGTTTGATCATACTTTCATGATCATATTTATTTTTTATCACCACTTTGAAGATTTTAAGATCGAGTACTTAACCATAAAAGATCCACATGTTCTTTGGAACAATCTAAGAGGATGTATGATCACTAGAATGTGATATTATCTAACGCTCGTTATTATTGGTTGAATCTAAAATTACATGACTTGAAGTCTGTAAGTGGGTTTTACTCTACTATGTTCAGAATTACTTGCAAATTGATATTATGTGGAGATAATATCATTGATGCAGAGATACTAAAAGACATACTCTACCCTTTAGACAAGTAATGTTGTCTTGAAGACACAATACTCTGAAAAGAGGATTAAGATGCATTGTGGACTTATATATTGTCTCCTTGAGGTTGAGCAAACTAATGAGCTAGAGATGAAAAAGCAAGATACACTTCTAGTTGGTTATGCTCCATTCCCTGAAGCGAATGTGACATCCGATACTGAGAAAGAAAAGAAACATCCTAATAACTATGGCCGAGGAAGTGGCTATAGAAGTGGTTAATGGATACAAATTTTAATCCCTAATTAAACCCCAAGTTCAAGGCAATTGTTGTAGTAATTATGGGTATCGAACCACAAGGAGATGAATAATACACTAAGAATGCAAGAAACTCTTTAAACTAAGCAAATTGATTTTTGGTTTTTATGTTTGTTTGAGAAACTAAATAATAAAAACTATTAATATTTATTGAAAAATTAAAACATAAATAATTGTGAAAAATTAAATGGCAAATTAATTTTTGAACACAAATTTAAGAAATCACAAGAAAACAATAAAAATCGGATTATAAATCAAAAATAAAACATGGGTTTTCGGGTTTGGTTTTGTTAAAGATGTTTGATAATTGAGAGATGATGTTTAAAACAATTGAATCAATTTATTACCTAGATCATGATCACTTAATTTAGACTAGTTCATTCCCATGATACTAATCCTTTTATAAATCATTTATTTAAGCTAATTTCCCAATTGCAAATAAAAAATTTATAAACAATGAACTCAAGATCATTTTAATCACAATTCACCTTAGACTTCTATTTCCATAGGTTAAGAATAAAAAGCATGAGGTGAAAATTACAAGATAAATTGCAATCCCCTCCCGGGTAGCGATTCATCTAAGATCAAGAAATGGTTTTCCAACTCACTTCTAGCCTTAAAATTATTTTCAAAACATGAGGATAAATTAAATCTTGGTTTTAAACATCTTCAATCTTTTAATCAAAACATCATAAACTACCAAACCCTTAACCCATGACAAGACTACTCACACATAGCTAAGTAACAAGAATAAATGACAGAAATGAAAGACATAATTGTATAAATAAGAAAAGAGGAAGAGTTTAAGAGAAAATCTTCACTAATTGGAAAAGGATGAGCAATCCTTCATAGGCATGAAAGTCTTCACTATATGGGAAATGATGAGCACTCCTTCATAGGCATGAAAGAAAAACGAAAATGAAAGGAAAGAGAGAGTGTTTAAGTTTGAGTAAGAGATGTGTTTGTATTATGAGTTGATGATCTTACAAGAGGAATTGCACCTCCTTATATAGCAATGCAAAAGCACATTTACTACAATTTTAAATGTTCTATTAGCTTGCATAAAGGAAAAAGAAAAAGAAAAAGAAAAAGAAAAGAGAAGAATGATAATGTTGCAACATGATTGTGTCCAGCACTCAATCCTTTATGGGTGGCTTGAAAATGAATGAGTTGGGTTCAAGGTGGAAAAGTTGTGGTGGTGAGGAATGGTGGAAAGTGCAAAACCCGTCATGCTTTACATGTCTTTAGTAATTTGATCATATCTTTTTAACCACACCCCTGAATGGTGCGAACCCACTTCCATTGGATAGCTAACTCAATTTACTTTGACTTTGATGAAGACATCTGATGCTAAATCCAAAGGGAAGGTTTTCTTACGAGTCGATCTTTCACTAGCTTCAGATTGCCACGGTATCTTCCGGTAATAATATGTCTTCACTAAATTAATTGTATCTCTCTAACGGCTAATGAAAATGCCATGAAACCAACGCAAAAATGAATCTGACTCAATTGTCTACAACTTTCATCAAGACCTCAGATTAATCTGGGCGCGGGAAGGTATTCATACGGATTTATCTTTAGACGCATTGTTCTTGACTCCTTATCCAGATCGGTTGCTGGATCGAGTGTGTAAACCGATATGGAGACCGATACTCTCTTATTTTTGCTCCATTTGCTTTTCCTTTGATCCATCTTGAAGCTCCAAGCATCTCCTTCAATCCAAGGTACTCCTAAACACCTGAAAACAAACCAAAAAACGGCACAAAACAACCTAGGACATCTAAAATGCAAATGCAAGAATATGAATAGAAATATGCACTAAAACACACGGAAAAAACTCAAGAATGAAATGAAAACTAATAAAAATAAACATACTAAAACGCTAAAATATGGCGTTATCAGTGGTCGCAGACGTGAACATGGATATAGATATGGATATGGTCAAGGTTAAACTCGAGGCCAAAGAGTTTCTTTTAAGAACTCAACTCACCAAAAGTGAGAAATAAAGATGGTAACATACAAGAGATATTTCTCTCATGTGACGATAAAATAAGCTAGTGTGAGTACAATATGAGGTAATACAAAGATTATTAAAGGCTCCAGAAGAGCATATATATTTGCCTATGAAAATGCAATTTAAAATCGTTGATGTGTTATACTTTTCCAAGTCTCAAAAGTTAAAAGAATCTAAGATAAAATACATGACCCAAGTTGAGTATGTTGTTGATTCTAGAGTGAGCTTTCAATTCGAGATGGATGGACCTTAAGTGTTATCATCCCGAGGGGGAGAATTATGGAATCCCACATCCATAGTAAGTGGAACATCTAGAAGATTATGTTCACACTCAAAATGGACTTTGATGAGTCATTTATAAAGAAAATCCAGGAGATTTCAAGATTAATCATGTTGAGACAACGAGTGAAGCGAATGTTGAATATCTTCACATCATGAGTATTACCTAAGGCAATAAAAGTATTTTGGAGAAACTACTTACATTCTCTACTAGATTGTACTACACAACAAATTAGTGTAATGGAGATAAGTAAAATAGTAAACACGGAGTTTACTGAAAATCTCACTGTTTTGGCATGACCGATTATGTCATTTCGGTTCAATAGTAATGCGAAAAAGAATCAGAAAATTATGCCGATATTCATTAAAGAACCAGAAGATTCATATATGTTGTCCATAAAGCAAGTTGATAATACGTCTTTTCACTATCCAATAAATTTGGAATTTATTAATTTTCTGGTACGTATACAAGGAGATATTTTGGACTAATCACCCACTATGTATCTTTGCAAAAGTATTTGGTTAATTGATTAGAGTGAAACCGCATTGATTCGCATTATGCCAACGAATAATTTTGAGTTCTCCCCACAATTGGTTTTTGGTCAGGAACCAACTATTTCCCATCTAAAAGTTTTTGGATGAAATGTTGCTCCACCACATTGATCTAAGATGGGACTTCAAAGGAGGTTAGGGATATATGTTGGATATGAATCTCCCTTGATGAGTAAATATATTGAACCGTCAACAAGGGATAAGTTTCAATTTACAGATTGTTATTTCAGTGAGTCAGTCTTTCCAACAATTAAGGGGGAGAAGAAAATAAACAGCTCGAAAGAAAATCAGTGAAAGAAATTATCTTGATCCTCATAAGGAATGTGCACTAGAAGTTCAAAAGATAATTCATTTGCAAAGTTTAGCAAATTTGATGCCAAAAGCATCTCTTGACCCTGATTAAGTGACAAAGTCACATATACCAGCTGTGCTCCAATTAATATTGATGTCTCGGGGGGACAATATCAACTGCTATTGAGTCTAGAGATCGCATGAAGCGTGATAGACCAATTGGTTCCAAAGATAAGAATCCTCGAAAAGAAAAGGAGCAGATTATAAAATGGCAAGACCGATGAATTAAACAATTATGGAGGATATCTATAAGAGACATTAGACATGACTAAGAAAAAAATCCAGGTACCTGGTAATGATAATGATAAGAGGTTTCAACTAGTTGTGTCATGTCTTGAATAAAATGGAACCAAGAGCAAATCGACGTCGATAATATTTTTACATGCATTGAAGCAGTTGATGAGAATTGAGGATCATAAACCGCGGTAGAAGAAGATGTATTGAAAACGTACGCAAAGTGATGATTGGACAATCATGGGAAAAGCCGTATAGGCATAATTAAAATCTCTTGCAGAGAAGTATTTGGACCAGTAGTTTGTAAACTTGAAAGTGTAGAACTAATGAGACATAAGTGGATCTTTATGCGAAAGATGAATGAAAATGATATATGAAAAGATATACTTTTTTGTGGTGGATGCAACTATTTTCAGTTCCCTTATGAGTGTGACAATGAGAGAAAGACTTCATTAGTCTCAAAAGAACTTAAATTGCCAGCCGCATCTCAGAAAAATTTAAACTGCCAGAAGCAGCCTATAATAATTTAAACTGCTAGAAGCAGCAAATTCTAGTTCTCAAGAATATTACTATATAAGGTTAACTTATATACCAATGTGTATTTATCAAAATATTATGGATCAATGGGATCCTTGATTTGAACATAATCGAAACTCTTGAAGAGTTATTGGAAGTCGAAATTTGGAAGAAACAATTTTGGAAAGACAACATTGTCTTTAGATTTTTCGAATTGTAAATCTAAGGAAGAGATGTTATCTCAAAAGATCCTTGCATGATGTTATACAAAATGCTCATATATTTGGTCATGAAGTACCATACTTAAAATGATATTTGAGCAAGTTGTTGATCTCTTTCATGATTGAAAGATGTGCTTTCTCGTATGATAAAAAGAAAAGCCAAAATAGTAAGTTTTACGAGAAGAGCATGAATGACCCATATGTATAAGATAAATGTTTAGAAGATGGTATGTAAAAACTAAAAAGAAATTTGGCATGAAGTCCAAATAGACGACGAAAATATCTTCTATGTGAAAAAGATGTTATGGACCAGAAGTCCAATAACCTGAGATATTATGATAATCATACGAGTGTATTAATTAAGGTTATGCTTATATGAATTCCCTAAAGATGATATATATGATTGGAATGCATCTCTTGAAGAAGATGCTTCCAATGGGAGAAATATGATGATGTGCGTGGTTTTACTCTTTTTCCTTATCATGGTTTTTATCCCACTAGGTTTTTCCATGACAAGGTTTTAACGATGCAGCAAAGAACACACAAATGATAGACACCTAAAGGAATGTAAATATGAAAGTCTATCACCATTTCAAAGATTAATGAGATCATTAGAAGCAAAGAGAATGATCAAGATGGGTCATCCACGACATCCATTAATTGCAGAAGAATGGCGATGTACATCTACTACAAATTCGTTCAAGTAAAGATTTGGTGGACTTATTTACCAAGGCGTCTCCAACTGCTACTTTCAAGAAGCTAGTTCCTCATATTGGATTGCGTCGTCTCAAACATTTCAAGTGATGTACACATGAGGGAGAGTAATAGCGCGCTGCACTCTTTTTCCATTAACTATGGTTTTTCCCATTAAGTTTTCCTAGTACGGTTTTTAATGAGGCAGCATCTTATGCGCATTAGGATCATTTTTGTATAATGTTCATCCAATGGGGAGTGTTATGAATAATTAATATGGATGCCCATTATAAGGCCCATATTCTAGAAGGTTCGAAAATATTCTCGCTTTACTTATTCTCCAAGTCTTTGTAAACCTATATATACCTCTCCTTATTCATGGAATAAGACACACAATGATTTCATCTCTTTCTTTTATTCACAACAGGGAGGATTACTATAGTAACCCTTATTTCTACGTTTATTATTAGTTTGCCTAAGTTTTTTTGGTATTACTAGACTAACCTCCAGACCAAAATACCCCCTCGCCTTTGTTGAAAAAAACGTAATTACAAAAATGTCATTACTTTTCCTTTGCCACGTAGGTAAAAACCAGCACGTAGAAAAACATAAGTCTACCGTTCTTTGATGGTAGACTTGTTTGATGTTGGTCAACTCAAATCTTGGTCCGTAGATTTGTTTGATGGATGGTAGATTTGTTAAATCCTGGTAGACTTATTTTGGTAGACTTATTTAACGACAGGTATATATATTTATTTTTGGTAGATATATTTTCTTTGATGGTAGATTTGTTTATGAGTTGATAAACTTTACGACCAAACCGTTGACTAACGGTAAATGTTTGACTTTTTGGTAGATTTATTGACAATTGTGGTAAATTAATCTTACAAAACGGTAGAGTTAATCAGTGTGAATTATTTTTTCGTGACGGTAAATTTATTTCTTTGACGGTAGATTTGTATTGGCAACAGTAGATTTTTATTGGATTAGTAGATTTATTTATAATGGCGGTATATTTAAAACCGTGTAAAATCTTGGTGACTTTGTTTTGTAACGGTGATAAATTTAATATTAGTGACGGTAGATTTTAAAAAATTTGGTAGATTTGTTTGTAATGGTGGTAGATATAAAAATGTCTAACATTTCGATGACTTCGTTTTGTTATGGTGGTAGATTTAATATTAATGACGGTAGATTTAAAATTATTTCGTAGATTTATTGTTAATGGCGGTAGATTTAGTAAATGTTTTGGTATTTACTCAGATAACCTTCAGTTGGTAGACTTATTATTTCACGTTGTGGTAGACTTTTAATGACGGTAGATTTTGACATTGTTTGATGGTAGACATTTGACTTTTTCCAGAATGAGAAATGACGTTTTTGCCATACACTAAAACTTAGATTTACAAAAAAACCAGGTACCCAAATATGCTAATTATGAGAATTTTTTAGTGTTTGATGGTAGATTTATTGTAATGATGGTAGATTTATTTTGTTAAATAATTTTTTGGGGGGGGAATTGTTAAAATAGTACATTTGAGGAATTTAATTTGAAAAGGGGTATACTTAGGGAAAATTGTAGAAATAGTCTAATTTTAAGGACAATTACAATGTACCCCTCTCCTTTTAAAATAATAACAAGAATTTCATTACTTCTTACTTTTTTGAGTTTCCCATCAACCTCTTGTAAACAAAAAAAACTAGATCTCCTATTATTTTTATTTTGTGAAGCAAAATATTCGATTTCACTCTCAAACCTCACGATTTCTTATTTTCCAAATATCAAAGCGATATCCGTTTTTTTTTATATAAAAAGATCAAAGCAAATTTTATAAAACTATTTTTTTATTATTATCATCATGTCTTTCATTGTTCTATCGACAATATGTCAAGTATTCCCTTGGTATTGTAATCCTTTTTTAAACTATGAGTCTTATTTTTTTCCTTCTATTTTTAAGGTAAATTAGCTTTTAATTACTAGCTTTTAAAAGATCGACTTAGATGAAGACCTTACCGATGTCCAATAGAGCTCAAATTTTTACATGACATAGAAACTTGAGTTAGCTTTCCAATGAAAGTAGTTTCAAGTCATTACGAGTTGTATTTCAAGTCTGCCAATAGTTATGTCTGCCAATAATCTATTGTATCAAGGCAGAGACTGCCAATAGCATGTCAATAGTCCATTGCATCAGGGCAGAGTCTGTCAATAGCCAATAACATCAAGGCAGAGTTTGCACAATAACATCAAGGCAGAGTCTGCACAATAACATCAAGGCAGAGCTTACACAATAACATCAAGGCAGAGCTTGCACAATAACATCAAAGTAGAGCATGCCCAATAAAATCGAGGCAAAGCCTGCCCAATAAAATCAAGGCAGAGCTTGCCCAATAACATCAAGGCAGAGCCTGCCAATAGTCTACATAAACATAACACAGAGTAAAATTTTTTTTGGAAAATTCATTTTTTATATTTGTTATTGTTTTTCTAATACCACTTCTTTTATACATTATTAATTCTTATTCTTTACAATTTTAGAATAATTTTTATAAAATTAATTTTTTTTAACTATTATCATGTTTCATTGTTCTATCGACAATATGTCAAGTATTCTCTTGGTATTGTAATCCTTTTTAAAACTATGAGTCTTGTTTTTTTTTTCCCCTTCTATTTTTAAGGTAAGTTAGCTTTTAATCACTAGAATATAACATGATTTTGGAGTTAAGACGCCTCAAAAAATGTTAAACGTAGTTATTTATTCGTTTTTACTAGTTTGAGTTTCGCAGAGAAACTTGATATATAAAGCAGTGCTTTGGCAGATTGTTTGATAAATAAAAGGCGGCGCTGACCTACCTGTACGACATAAGGCGGCGCTGACTTTTTAAACTGCTACAACAAAAGGAGGCGCTGTCTTAGTTATTTAATTTTATTAAATCTGCGAGAAATATTTAAAAGATCGACTCAGATGAAGATCTTAACGATATCCAATAGAGCTCAAATTTTGACATGATATAGAAATTTTAGTTAGCTTTCCAATGAAAGTAGTTTCAAGTCATTCCGACCTGAATTTCAAGAGTTATTGTTGATTTAGTGGACACATATCCTGTCTGCCAATAATCTATTATATCAAGGTAGAGTCTGCCAATAGCTTGTCAATAGTCTACTGCATCAAGGCAGAGTCTGCCAATACTCTACTGCATCAAGACAGAGTCTGCCTAGAGTTTGTCAATAGTTTGCTGCATCAAGGCAGAGCCTGCTAATAGCATCAAGGCAGAGCCTGCCAATAGTCTAATGCATCAAGGCAGAGTCTAGGGATGTTAAGGTTGGGTAAAAACTCATTGGGTACCCTAAGCCTTGAAATTTTTTTGAACCCATTACTCAGTTTTTTTAACTAAAAATAAAGCGGATTTAAAACGGGGGGTCGTGTTTTTAAATTTACCATATCAGGTTTTACCCTATCGGGTTTAGGGTACCCGAGGGTTTTTTGGACAGGTTGTATCAATTTATATCTGAAATTTTAAATTTGGAGATTTTTTTCCTAACGAGTTAAATTAAATGCAGATTATAGCAAGACTCGTTCATCTCATGCATGCATATGATATAATGTGATAATCAGAAAAATGACATCACGTATGCGATAAAGGGTGAGACATTCAACATATTGATATAATCTCTAAAATTACATCTTTTAAAATCTGTAACGATAAAAATTAAAAACAAAAACTTGATTTATTTTAATTCTCATCAGAAAAAAATTCGTTGGAAATATTGAGAATGGCCAGCTGCTTTTGACTATGAGACTATGACGCATTTGACAATTTGCCATGTTTTCTTTTTCTTTTTCTTTTTGTTCCAAGTTATATAATTTCTTATTAAAAAGAGATTAACAATACGAGTTAACTTATGTAAGTCAAATCATTAAGACAATAAGATAGGCTAAGATATTAAGACGGTATGAATTTCCAGCTAACAATTTATATTTAATGCTTGTAGTCATTGTTGTTTATTTTGCAAAATACAATAAAAGATGTAAAAAAACAAATGTTAGGATACCCGGATACCCGCGGATAAACCCTAAACCTGCCGGGTTTTTTTCGGGTTACACTGTTAGTACTAAAACCCGACAGTGTTTTTTTGGATCAGGACTTCGAATGGGTGGGCTCATTTCAGGTTCGGGTAGGGTAGGGTTATTTTACCCAATATAACATCCCTAGAAGAGTCTGCCAATAGGCTCATGCATCAAAGCCCTGCCCAATAATATCAAGGCAGAGCCTGCCAATAATCTACATAAACATAAACCCAAACTAATAACATAATTTTTGGAGAATTCGTTTTTATATTTGTATGCTTGTCTAATACCACTTCTTTTATACATTATTAATTCTTATTCTTTACAATTTTAGAACAAAATTTATAAAATTAATTTTTTTTTAATTATCATCATGTGTTTCATTGTTCTATCGACAATATGTCAAGTATTCCTTTGGTATTGTAATCTTTTTTAAAACTATGAGTCTTGTTTTTTTCCTTCTATTTTAAAAGTAAATTAGCTTTTAATCACTAGGATATAACATGATTTTGGAGTTAAGACGCCTAAACAAATGGTAAACGTAGTTTTTTACTCGTTTTTACTTGTTTGAGGTTTCGCAGAGAAACTTGAGATTTAAAACAGTGTTTTGGCAGATTGTTAAATAAAATAAAAGGCGGCGCTTACCTACATGTACGACATAAGGCGGTGCTGACTTTTTAAACTGCTGCAATACGCTATCTTAATTATTTAATTTTGAGACTATGACGCATTTGACAATTTGCCATGTTTTTTTTTCTTTTTCTTTTTGTTCCAAGTTATATAATTTCTTATTAAAAAGAGATTAACAATACGAGTTAACTTATGTAAGTCAAATCATTAAGAATAAGATAGGCTAAGATATTAAGACGGTATGAATTTCCAGCTAACAAATTATATTTAATGCTTGTAGTCATTGTTGTTTATTTTGTAAAATACAATAAAAGAAGTAAAAGAAAAAATGTTACAATATCCGGATACCCGCGGGTAAACCCTAAATCTGCTGGATTTTTTTTTGGTTACACTGTTAGTACTAAAACCCGACAATATTTTTTTTATCAGGGCTTGCAATGAGTGGGCTCATTTCGGGTTCGGGTAGGGTAGGGTTATTTTACCCAATATAACTTCCCTAATTAATAAGGGTTAAGAAAATAGAAAGGTTACAACTACAATTAGGGATAAAATACTATTTTGTCTTAATAAATAATAACAATGTACAACTCTTGTGATCATGAGAGTATCATTTGACTATAAAATCCCATCAATCTTTCTCCGTTCGATCAACTCAGTTATCAATCAAAAGATCATAGAATAAATTGAACTGAGAGTTGGAGAGTTGGAGAGAGAGAGAGAGAGAGAGAGAGAGAGAGAGAGAGAGAGAGAGAAGAGAGAGAGAGAGAGAGAGAGAGAGAGAGAGAGAGAGAGAGAGAGATTGCCAATGGCAAATAAGCCTCTGAAGATGGTTGCAGACGCTTTCGAGGAACTGGCGGCCATCGTGAATTCACCGAGTCCTGGTGTGCCTCTGAAGCGGTTCTCTGATGCGCTTTCTCACTTCTCAAACCTATTTGTTGTCCTTGAAATATCCTTCAAGTATACCTTAAATCATATGAAGGCCTTCCTTGGCAAGGTATGTTTAATTGAGGAGAGTAGTGAATTGATTTATGAATACTATATAGGAGATGCGATATTGTGGACTTTGTTTTTCTTTTCTTTTTTTCGACGAGTTAGTTAATTATGTTCCAAAAAGCTGTGAG
Organism: Eutrema heterophyllum; assembly: GCA_002933915.1. Classification (NCBI taxonomy): domain Eukaryota; kingdom Viridiplantae; phylum Streptophyta; class Magnoliopsida; order Brassicales; family Brassicaceae; genus Eutrema; species Eutrema heterophyllum. The sequence goes on from PKMM01053882.1 coordinate 87,795, forward strand.
ATGTTGAGATCTAGAACGAAGTTAAACCAAGCGGTAGTAAACTAGTGGTTAAACTAGTGGTTTTCACTTGTCTGAGGAGTTGCTATGTAGGTTCAAATTAAGGATTAATTCTCATTAATGATTGATTTCCCTCAAAAACTTGTAGTGTTGTTTCTTGATATACATCCAAAAATTGTGAATAGTTTTAAAAGCGATAATTGATTTTTTATGCATAAGTTTTTTCCATATCCAAAATTTGTGAATAGTTCTAAAAGCAATAATTGATTTTTTATGCATAAGTATTTTCCACATCCAAAAATTGTGAATAGTTCTAAAAGCAATAATTGATTTTTTATGCGTACGTTTTTTCAAAAGTATCGTATACTAATATCTTCAATTTCATCATTAATATTAACATTCACAATTTTTTCTAAACTTTGTACTTTTAACAAGTATCATTTTTATATGAAGAATCCGCTAAGCTAATAACATACATTTTGTTGCGATATTGGAGATTTTTAATTATAATCTCAAGTTCATACATGTAATTTTAATAAATGAATTCATCTAAATTTTTTAATATATCATCAATTGAAAAATATTTTTCCAAGATTATAACAAATTCTTCTCTATAATTAATTAATATTGATTTATTAAATAATTATTATCTTTTTAAAATATTTTTTTCAAAGTTCCGACATTATTAATTTATAGAATTTTATTGTATATGTTGTCACACACATATGAAATCCTTTTTATTTAAATGCACACAAAGAAAACAATGTCATGTAATTTGTTTTGTATTTCAAAAAGCTAAAAGCTAACAATGTCGTTTTGTATAGTATATTGGGGAGAAAAATAAACAAAAAACTAAAAACACTAAAACACTAAAACAATGAATTAATTTTTATGTTCTACTATCTTTTTTATCAACTTGTGAGTCAGACTGTTATTTCAATGTTTATTAATTATCTGAGAATTTTTTAAAAACAATTTCGGTATCATGTATATTAATATTTCTAGTATCTATCATGAACATATTGTTTTCTGGCTTTTTTATTGTAATACTTCTGAATGTATACGCCTATATTTTTGGGAGATTGAATCGAGGGTCAAGATTGAGATTCGACTTTGGAAAGATCATACATATTTGTCAATATCTCAATTTAAGAAACTTATTTATATATACACTAGATAAGTACCCGCACGGATTTGTAATTTAATATTTTATAACATGTGAAAAAATAAAAAGACAAAAAACTGGAAAACAAAATTAGATCACCCGTGAAAATATATAATACATAAATTTAGGAACAAAGTTTACGATGAAATAAATATACACTGAAAGAAAAATTTGGTGAAGAGATGCAGTAAAAAGCTTTGGATACGATTATTAGACTTTTACTTTTTTGGTGTGTAATTGACATATTACAAATTGTGGTTTATATAGAGGTGAAAATTTAGTATTTTTTTCCTTTTATGATTAATTTCCATAATCTAAATGGAAAAACTAAATAATGTTTTCCTTTTTCATATTAATATTGCCTTTTAAGATAAATTTAATTTTTTAACTTTTAAATTTTTATTTTTAGTAGCTTTATATTTTAAGATTATTAATCGGTTATTAAATTTTCAAAATTTTTAATTTTTTTCCAACATTGATTTGACACATGTCTTGATGAGGTGAATTAACAACTTTGAAACATTCAGTTTTATATAATAAGATTTTCTTATTATAAACTGAAATATGATTATTATTTTTTTTTTGAATTTTGGTTTTTATTCCTTCTTCTAATCTGAAATATGGTTTTTTCTTTTTTCTTAAACTTTGGTTTTTATTTATAGTTTTTGTTTAATTTTCTTAATCTAAACATAACTACTATTTTTTCCATTTACCTTTTAGGATTAGGAATCGATTATAAATTTTAATTTTATTGTTAATATTATGTGTTAAAATATAATTGGAAATTTATTAAACAAATGTCAAAATATAATTGGAGTTTATTAAACACATATCAAAATT
>PKMM01053882.1:92354-122993 GCA_002933915.1 Eutrema heterophyllum
TTTTTTTTTTAATTTAATACATAATCTGATTATAAATAACACACATAGAACCGATGAAATAAAAAAAATTAAAATTTATTGTTAAGTACCCGCATATAAAACACATATCGTTTATAAATTTTTGCCTCACATATTTTAATTATGTATGATATTATGAGGATCAATTAAAATTAATTTAATAAATTTAAATTATCTAATATATGATTAATTTATTAACAGGTTAATAGATGCTAGTCCTGTATTAAAATTAAACTAATATGAGCTATTTTAATTTAGTTTATCACAGGTTAATTTATTTTAATAATTTATTTAAATTGATTATGCGATATAATCAATTATAACATAATTATTAATTTAAGTTATTAATATTATCAATTAATAACTTAATTATTATATCAATACTAATGTATGTTTGCTAGATAAGTATTAATTTATTTATCAATAATTATTAATTTTTACACAGGTTATCGCATAAAATTGATTATGAATACGATAATTTTCTATAGCTTAAAATGCTAGTCTTAATAATTTCTACATATTTTTATATTGATAATTTATCAAAGGTTATTTTAATTTATTTGCCTCATATATTGGATTTTGTGTTTCACAAAATTCGATCTGGTTACACGCATATATTTTCAATATCATGTTAATCAAAATTTATAAATAATTCTCATCTAATAGAAATATGAAAATTAAAGATGTGACAAAATTTAATTAAAAACCAAATAATATAATAAAAAAACCAAATAATATAATTAAATTTTGGTCTAGAAACAGAAATGAACCTTAACATGGGATTTTGCTGATCTAAAAAGATTTGATTCGAGTAGGGTTAAAAGATGCATCATCTTGAGAAATCGTGTTAAAAATCTCACATCATAAATAAAATAGAACTATGTCCAAAAAAAAGAACTTCAAAGTGTTAGAAAGTTATTCATTGAAACTCAAAAATGCTTGAACCATTTTTCTTATTGTCAATTAATTTTGAGTTCAAAGTCCATAAAAATTCATATAACAATATAGTATTTAACTTTTCTTTTTAAAACATTGTTTCCTTCTATGACTTCTTTTTTATATTTTTTGTTTCTCAATTTTTATCTAACTCCTTTTTAATAATGTAGTTTTCTCAAATCAACAAAAATTAAATGTTTTGACTAAAAACAAAAATATAACTACGAATCTCACAAATAAAAGAACTTAATAAAATGGCTTATTACGTTTGTTGAATGAACTTATTCATATATTTGGATTGAAAATTTACAATGTTTTTTATTTTAAACTGTCATGCTAAAAATGATCAAATGCGTTTTAAAATTATTTATTTTTACCGTCAATATCCTCCTACTTCAGTCAAGAAAAAAATGCCATATTTTTGTAGGCATCTCGTAACTCAAAGCCGGTCTGAAATTTAAACATGGGATTGTATATTCTCTATGGAAATTTTCAAAAGTACTATTTTATGATATCATTTTAAAAAAAATGTCACTGTTTCATGTCCATTTTTAAAAATAAATTTTTTTATACGTGTTTATAAGATTGTTTATAAAAATACAAACGTTTATAAATAATGTTATACAAAATATGTATAAAGGTTTATAAATAAGATTGTAAAATGCTTATAAGGTTTTATAGTATAGTTATGAAAATAGAGAAAAAAAAATAGAAACGTTTATAAATCATGTTATAAAATGTATCAAAATTTATAAGCGTTCATAAGCCAGTTTATAGAAATAATACTTTAAAAAAAAAAAAAACAATTCTTCAATAAAATCTTTTAAAAAATGGTACTTCTAAAAATTTCCCTATCCTCTCTCAATTATTCTAGTGAGTAAACGTATAGTCGGATTCTCGTTACAAAGTTTTCGTGTTATTTGTTGAGAAAAATATTCAGTTGTCTTCAATACGTTTTTGAGGTTGGAAAAACGCTTACGATACAAAATTCTCATTTCTTTATGACTTTTTTACAGAGGAGACGGCTAAGATACACATGCAAAGCTATGTTACTGCATCGATATCAGTAACTGAGTATCTTAATAAATTCTACCAGGCCAGGAACCTTGATATCGATTTCCCTTAAAATTTCCCTTTGTTATCACGCTTTGACGTTCTATGTTTCTATCAATCCATGTAATAACATTACAGCCAATAACTGGATTATTTCATGAACCGTTTCGGTTAAGTCCGAGAAAAAACTCAAATAAATGTCAAAGCATTGTTTTTTTAGGTGTGGCCGTGTGGGTTGGGTACCTTTGGAACTTTTTCTGAAATAAATTGCTAAATAATTCTTCAGGTGCACATGCTTCTTAGATTTTTAATTAGTTTGAAATTAACAGTATTCCTCGTAATTAACCAATAAAATCAATTTTGTCATTATATGATCTGATTCATATATAAGACGATGAACAATCCCAACAAACTTAACTATGAACTCAAGAGAGACCCCAATTTTTACATTCTACCAACGAGTGTTTTGGTGCTATTTTTTACTTTGTATTGGTTCGATGTACCACACCTTGTTGAGTATTTGGCTAACACTATTCGGTCAAATACGAGGTCGTTTAGTCTCAACAGCTCATTAGAGGTATTAAACTAAACTGATTACGAATTGACTTGGTTCTGGTTTAATGATCTCTGGTTATTGAGCTAAGTATACTTGTAAATCCCTAACTATATAAAGAGATAAGGTTGAGGCTAAAACGCATCACGGTAACACAATTTGTATCATCTCCTTCCTCGAGCTTCTCTGATCTTGAGAGCTTGTTCCTTCTTTGATACTAGTGGATTGCTGGATTGATTCCAGCCCCTGAGACGTAGCCATCCATCTCAGAGGTGAACTCATGGTGAACAAAAACTTGTATCTTGTTTTCTTTACTGTTTCGTCTTGCATGCGAGTTGAGAGAGAGCGAACTTGAAAGATAAATCATCGTGACTTGTGTTCAATTAAACTCCATCTCGGAACGAATCTCGATCTATCGTGCAACACACCTTTCTCTAAAAATATATATTGTATGTTATTGTTCGGATATTTTCCAAATCTATCTAGGATTTATGATGATATTTCCTTTCCACAAATCTCTTACGAGTTTTACCTAAACCCTTGTAATATAAATACCTCTCATAGAATCAATAAACGTGCATGCTGTTCTTCTAAACTTTAGCAGTTATCTTATTCGTCTTTACCAATATGTGAGTATCAATATACACCCCCACATTTACGATGATTCCAACATGTTAATGTTGATGCTAATGTTAATGACTTCGATGGTTATGTCCATTTGCATTTCGCATTCCTGCCTCAGATCACAATTAATCTTCAATGTGTTTTAGAACTTTTAGTAATTGCTTTGGTATATTCATTTTCCTTTTCTATTGATATCGCCTATATTTTCGGATAAGAATTGATTAAAAGTGTTGATTGGAAAATCTCAGATTTATATATAGAAATTTTTGTTTAAAAGAATTTGTTCGCTGAGAAACTCAAGCTATATAAACTATAAAGGCTGGAGAGGCTTTCTTGATTTGAGAAAACCATTAACAAATTGTGGGATATTGTCATTTCTATTTTCGAAGTATGTTTTAGCGTATCTACAAATTCTTAAAGATGAATTTCTTTGTCATCTCGCGTGTAACTACAATCGAGCAATATTGGAAAACTTCGACCACGAGGGTCTATTCTGCTCATCTACCCCCTTTAGTGGGAGTGATACTCCAGCAGTAATTTCTAAGCGTCATAGAAACCTTAGGCTATCTCGTCCGAGCCTGCATCAGTTCTGGCTTCTCTTCACTATGGGTCTGGCCCAATATGACCCTCATGGTAGTTAGCCCTTCATTGGTCCGGTTAGCCAGTCCGATGTCTCTACGATTTTACCCCGCCAACCTTGTATTCATTCGATTCAGCTATATATCGTAAAAAGTTACCGCCTCCTTCGCCAACTTCCCTCCTCGCATGCCTAGTGCCGAGTAACCCTATGAACGTCTTTACCGAGTTGTTTTCTTACGTAACGGTCTGCACGGGGTCTGAAAATATATACGATTTCGTTTCTACGAATATTGGAGGTAGAGGTTCGCCTTCAAAGTCACTTGTGACGAATTTCAAACTCTCCGGCTTTGCCGTGAAGTTTTTGACGCATTTGAGTCTTGTCTCAAATCCGCTGCCCATCTTTCATGATGACCTATCTTATTTATGCTTTATTGTTTTGATTTTGGTTTGTAATGATCTTAGAGGATGTTTAATTCCCTCTCTTTGTACTGATTTAATAAAGAAAGTGTTGAAAAAAAAAAGAAAAAAAAAAAAGGAATTTCTTTGTCATCTCGCGGTGAAATGCTGAGTGTAAGAAAAAATATATTACACACAGAGCCATAAAAAGATATCAAACCCATTATACCATTTTCACTCTATTTTTTACTCCAAAAATAATATTTTATATATTTTCTTTCAATTTTATTTTTCAAATTACGATTCCACCCATTTATTTTAGTTTTAGCAACAAATCTGTTAAAATTAAAATGTTTAGTTAAGAATTTACTCTAAACATAAAACCATTATATTACATAACATAAGTTTAAGAAGCCAGATAAAACAAAACAAAAAAACGAAAATATTAGTTATAATTTTTTTTTTTTTTTGACAGAGTTAGAATTTTGTTTAAACACCATTAGTGCATTTTACCCATAAATGATCAATTACGGTATTTCAAACTTTAAAATGAGCTTTTTATTTTTGATTATTCTATATCGACCAAATATTTTTTGAAACTGGATATTATCATCCTCCATTATTTTGACCCCTATTTTCGATTATGTGAAATTACACGTGTAGTCATTATGTTATATACCACATTCATTTTTAATAACCAAATCGGTCCTTTAAAGATCGCGTAACGCAATTGGAGAACTTGTAAAACACGTGCGATATCTTTTCTACATGCTTTTCGTTTCATAACCAAAAACAATTGGGCCTCCCGACTTGTAAATAGTTTACCAAATTATTAAGTCACTCGTCTTTGTTGCCTTAAATTTATGTTATGTATCGTTAATTTTGGTATTCTTTCATGCATCAAGAACTGATCGAGATACTTAGCTACGCCATGGTTATTACAGTAAGACATCTGAACTTGTGGTTGGCTCCAATCTTTTATTTTTTACTAAAAAATTCCTAAAACATCTCATCCTATAATTCGGTTATTGCAGAAAAATCATATATATACTTCAGGGGCATCTGGAACTAATGCGGCAGTTATCAGAGGTGCATTGAGAGCAGAGAGACCAGAGCTTCTTACAGTAATTGTACCCCAGAGTTTGAAAAAACAGCCTCCTGAAAGCCAAGAACTGTTGTCTAAAGTAAGTCAGAATATTGTTGAATTCTTTTCTTTGCATCTCCAGTTCTACATCTCTGAAACTCCCCTCCCTTTTTTTGCTATGTCATTCACAGGTACAAAACGTGGTCGAAAAGCCACACAATGACCATTTGCCACTTTTAGAAGCCAGCAGGTTCGTGAAAAAGAATCATTGTAGAATTCATCATTATCCATTATTGATTCTCCTTTGGTCAAAAGAACAGATGATTTAAAAATTCCTGTTTCGTTATTTTGTTTGGCAGGCTCTGTAATATGGACATCATATCACAAGTACAACAAGTAATCTGCTTTGCGTTTCACGACAGTAAGCTTCTCATGGAGACATGTCAAGAAGCTAAAAATCTCCGCAAGATCGTCACGCTCTTCTACCTCGATTGATTCCACTATCAATCTTCTTCAGGGAACAGAGAAGATATAAGTGTAAATCATGAATCTTCGTCAAAAACATTCACAACATATTATTCTTTTGTCTAAATTTTGAAAACCCCATCGTTATGATTTTATAGGATTTTTCTCAACTATTTTGTAACATCAGATCGGTCATAAAAAATTTCTTTGCATCTCATTCTCTGCAACTAGATATTAAAAAAAAAATGATTAGGTAATTAAAAAAAACTAGATATTTTTAGCTTCAACATTAGGTAATTAAAAATGATAATTAGCTTCTCGCAGAAACCTCTATATACTGTACAGTGGGTCCCATTATCCTTCGTTAGCGTTTCGTTGATCCGATGGAAAACGCCGGTAAAGCGCCGGCAGTCGAATCTCCCCGTGATATCTTCCTACGGTTGATGAGCGAGAACTCTTCCGGTAATGAACCCTAATTTTACTCAGAACTAATCATTAATCTTTTGCCCTGAAGCAATTTTGGTCGTCGTGATTTCGTGAATGGATTTCTCGCATTGATTTGTGTTGTTTTTAGGTGGTTGGGAGAAGTGCTGGGAAGCNATATTAAAAAAAAATGATTAGGTAATTAAAAAAAACTAGATATTTTTAGCTTCAACATTAGGTAATTAAAATGATAATTAGCTTCTCGCAGAAACCTCTATATACTGTACAGTAGTCTACTTGTGCTTTTAAGTCGTCGCCGATTCGTTTGTGGGTCCCATTATCCTTGGTTAGCGTTTCGTTGATCCGATGGAAAACGCCGGTAAAGCGCCGGCAGTCGAATCTCCCCGTGATATATTCCTACGGTTGATGAGCGAGAACTCTTCCGGTAATGAACCCTAATTTTACTCAGAACTAAGCATTAATCTTTTGCCCTGAAGCAATTTTGGTCGTCGTGATTTCGTGAATGGATTTCTCGCATTGATTTGTGTTGTTTTTAGGTGGTTGGGAGAAGTGCTGGGAAGCAGGAGCAACTCCATGGGACTTAGGAGGACCAACTCCGATCATCGTGCATCTCGCCGAGACTGGTTCATTGCCTAATGGCAGAGCTCTAGTTCCTGGTTGTGGAACCGTATGTTCTTCCGTACTTTTGTCTCGTTGCTTGCTATATGTCAACACTTGTAATCAAACTTGCTTACCTGTGTGGCCTGTAACCATTTGAGTAGAAGGACATACCTTTTCTTGACATTGAAGCCACTTTTTGTGCTTCTGTTAGAGACTATGGCCTTTGAATATCTTCTGTTCTTGTGTGGTCGTTTCTTGCATTACTTGCTGATTTTCTTATTAATCAGTTAGTGATCTTCTCCATAACCTGAATGCTTCCTTATTATGTACTATCTTTCATCATTTGAAACAAACAATGAAACATGGTTTTGCAGGGTTATGATGTGGTGGCGATGGCCTGCCCTGATCGTTATGTCGTTGGACTAGATGTATCAAAAACTGTGGTTGAACGTTCATCAAAGGTGTGAATAGTTTTTTTTTTGTTTTTTTGGAAAATGAGATGGACATTGCTCATGTCCTCACATATGTGGCCTGCAATATTGATTGAACTATGCTGATTTTGAGTCAAGAGTCTTGCCTGCAGAGATTTTCCTCACTGCCCAATGCAAAATACTTCTCCTTCTTGAGTGAAGACTTCTTCACTTGGGAGCCAGCTGAAAAATTCGATCTCATTTTCGACTATACGTATGTGTATATTCTTTATCTCTGTCTCTGGTTTTATGCAATATAGACTTTAGCTTATATATCTGCATTATATTCTTTATCTCTGTTTCTGGTTTTATGCAATATAGACTTTAGCTTATATATCTGCATTATATGACCATTCTCGCAGTTTCTTCTGTGCCTTTCAACCTAGTGTGAGACCTCTATGGGCACAGCGAATGGAAAAGCTTCTGAAACCCGGTGGAGAGCTTATAACATTGATGTATCCTGTAAGAATCATAACATCTCTATTCTCTGATCCGTATCCTCACGTTTCCGTAGTTGCTGAAAACTGAAGAGAAAATGCGTCTTGTGCAGATCGATGAGCGTTCTGGAGGGCCTCCTTACAAAGTATCTGTGTCTGAGTAATTTCTCCTGTGATCTTTTTTACTCAGAGCAACCTCTCTGAAATATTGTGGCCAATCTTCACTCTTTATCTCTCAATGTGCAGATACGAGAAGGTTTTGATTCCATTGGGGTTTGAGGCAATCTCCATTGTGGATAATGAACTTGTTGTAGGACCACGCAAGGTAATTATCAACACAAACTTTCAAATAAGCCTTTAACATAAACTCGATGGAGACTTGCAATTTCGGGTTTAGGATCAGTAAGATAATGTTACCTTGGAATCAATTTACAGGGAATGGAGAAGATTGGAAGATGGAAGAAATCTTCAACGTTTCACTCCACCTTGTGAGTTGTGATGATGTTTATTGATCATTGAAGAAGCTTTAATCTGGATGTTTTGGGATTTTTCACTGGTAAACTAAACGTGTTAGATAAATATGTACACACATATTTGTATAATAATGTATGAAATATTCAACATTTCCCTCTTTTTAATCTTTTTTTTAGTAAAAGGCGAAAATCCAGTTTGCTTTGTTCTCGTCACATATATCAGGCTTGAATAATATTTTTCTGGGTTCTTAAATATCCAGAAGGTTGAAAAGTCTTGTTGAGTTTATCCATGCGTCATGGCTGATTCGGTGCATTGGTTATAAAAAAACCTCGTTTCCAGATATTTCAATATTATACTTTTTGGTTTTACTGCTTTGAATTATCTTCTATACATGGTTGGTTATAACTTATATATATAATCTACAAGTTTGGTTATAGGACACATGCAACGAAGAAGAATAACATAAACTGTAAGCACAAATAACCTTTACCATTCTCTTTCTAATCGCAGTGATCTACCGATGGATATCAAAGAGCCTCATGGTAATCTCTTAACCTCTAAATTGTTATATTTATTCGCAGATCTCGTAAGACACGAATGCATTGTAAAGAACATAAAGATTGTGTTTGTTTTTCTAAGGTGGTTGGGAAAAGCTATGGGTAGAGGGACACACACTGTGGGATTTAGGAGAAGCAACTCCCATTGTTGTCCATCTCTGCAAAACGGGTTCATTGCCTAATGGAAGAGCTTTGATTCCTGGATGCGGCACCGTAAGTCTGTTTTGATTTCTTCTTGTTTGTCACTCAGATTCTTTCTTGTAAGATTTTCAGTCTCAAAATGGTTTTGAGACAGGGTTATGATGTGGTTGTGATGGCAAGCTCTGACCGTCATGTTGTTGGACTCGATTTTTCAAAAACCTCAGTAGAAAGATCAACAAAGGTGAGGATATAGTCTGGTTTTGTTTAATTGAATGCTTGAAAAATCTTTTCAAAAAGTGATGTTTAAATCTCAAAAATGCAGATGTTCTCTTCATTGCCTAATTCAAAACATTTCTCCTTCTTGGAAGAAGACTTCTTCACTTGGGAGCCAACTGAAAAATTCGATCTCATTTTCGACTCCAAGTATACATCTTAGTTCCTTCTAATAGCTTTATATGTCTTGATTTCTTGGTTAATATGAAGAAGAAGAAGAACACTCTACCTGAGATGTATGTAACTCTGATGACTCTCGCAGCTTCTTCTGTGCCTTTGAACCTAAAGTGCGACCTCTATGGGCAAAGCGTATGCAAGAACTTGTGAAGCCCGGAGGAGAGCTTATAACGTTGATATTTCCTGTAAGAGAAATCATATATAGCATAGTTCTTTTTTCGATACAAATACATAGATGGTGTTGTTGAAATGTTTGTTATTGATTATGTTATGCAGTTAGATGATCGCGTTGGTGGACCTCCTTACCAAGTATCAGTCTCAGCGTAATTAATCTTTCATCTTCCCCTTAATCTGTCATAACTCTGCAATTTCCTTAATGCCTTTGTCACTTTGGTTGGTTTTAAAAATCAAACTTTCTTTAAATGTTTTGTAGCTATGAAGAGCTTTTGATTCCCTTGGGATTTGAGGTAATCTCTATAGTGGATAATGAACTTGCTGCAGATTCACGCAAGGTAAAAAACAATTCAACTTCATCACTAATTAGTTTCATTGTGAAACAAGAAAGATAGAAACAAATAAAGTACAAAATTGAAAATAATTTTCAGGGAATAGAAAAAGTTGGCAGATGGAAGAAGAAGAAGTCATTGTGATGATTCATCATTACCATCGTCACATTGCCCTACACATCAATAAAGAAGAACCGATTGTACTATTTACACGTTTAAATTAATTAAAAAAAATGGGTCTAATCTTTGACCGTCTTATAGTTAAATGAGTAATTAATGAGAATTCAATGTCGAATTTCTCATCCATAATTTGCTTTGTGGGTGCACCTAAAAGAGGGTGAAACGTGAGCAGCCACACTTGAAATATTTGTCGTTTTGTGATTTATAAAAACGATGTCGTGTTCACTTCTGAATAAATTCACAGAGTGGAAATTAGGTTTTGTGGTCCCCACTTCTCTATGTGTCCCCACTCCTGACCTCAGAAAGAGTGTCCGTTTTTTTGGAGCTATGTTCACTGGAAATATTATATAACCACAACAATATTATCTTATACTGAATAATTGAGTGAAACTATGGCCACTTATTCCACTTGCACATGCGATGGATAAGAAATTAAGAATGCGTCGTAATTTATTGTCTTTCGAAACTGATACTTTCTTATACAAAGAAAATTACTTTTTATTCAATTATTGTTTTTCTTTTTGCTGACCTCTATAGAATATAGAAATACATAGCATGTGAGCTTTCACAACTTCAAGACCCAAAAACTAAAAAAGTAATCAAAGGAAATCATCATTAGTAGAAGTGAATAATTAGATCTTGAGAGAAACCCTATAAATGGCTGAAGAACAACAAAACTTAGGTCACAGCAATGGTGAAAACATCATTCCTCCTGAAGAAGTTGCTACGTTCCTGCCCAAAATTGTTGCAGAAGGTTATCTCTCTTTTTTCCTAATTAATTTTTTGTTCCTTAAACCACGGAGTGATCAGTTCTAGCTAGATCTTTAGTCCATTAGTCATTACTATATCGAAATGCCAACAAACGATCGTAAGGTAGCTTCTCTTGATTGAATCTGATGAACATATATGTCTTCCATACCCACCACCAATGGATGGAGTTATTTTTAGATTTTGGAAGGTAGAGAATAATAATATATAGCAATACATATACAATGTAAATAATGAATAAATAAAATAAACAGGTGGATGGGAGAAATGTTGGGAAGAAGAGATAACGCCATGGGACCTTGGAAGAGCCACGCCTCTCATTGTCCATCTTGTTGACTCTTCTTCTCTCCCTCTTGGCCGTGCTCTTGTCCCCGGCTGTGGCGGAGTTAGTCTTCTTCTTACTCTTCTCTCTCTCTTTCGGTTCGGTTTGGGTTTGGATTAATTAGTGTAGAGAAAATATTGAACAAAAATAATTTGAATCTAGTTTGAATTGAATTGGTTTAGGGTTTTAAATGTTTTTTTATCAAACATAATATATTTATTTTAAGAGTTTTAAAATACAATTAAGCATTCTAATTATTTAATTTTTGTTTGGTCTTTGGTTTTAATAATCTTGTTTTTATGTAAATGTAAAATAGTTTAATATAACTGAGTTAAAATCATCATTTTTTTTTTTTTTTGGAGTTCTCTACTTGACTTAGGGACGTTGACTCAATCTACTTTATGTTTTATCCAAACGAAAAGTCGAAGAGATTATGGACATCTTATGACTTAACACCCGAAATTTCTTGATAAAACAAAAAAAATCTAGTAGTCGTTTCTATACGATGATTTTCAATTATGAATGTGACCAGGGACACGACGTGGTTGCGATGGCAACCCCGGAACGTTTCGTTGTTGGGTTGGATATTTCCGAAAATGCCCTCAAGAAAGCTAGTGAGGTTAATCATCGATCTCACTAATTCACGATCTTACGTTCGTCTTCAGTTAGTGAAAGATTTATTAAGGATTACTTTTGGATTACATATAGACTTACGGCTCCTCGCCGAAGGCCAAGTACTTTACGTTCGTGAAGGAAGACTTATTCACATGGCGTCCTAACGAATTATTCGACTTAATCTTCGATTATGTGTGAGTTTATTAACTAAATAAGCATAATGTTAGATATAAGCTATAATCTTCAAATTAACTAATATAATCAACAGGGTCTTCTGTGCCATTGAGCCGGAGATGAAACCTGCATGGGCTAAATCCATGTATGAACTCTTAAAACCGGACGGCGAACTTATAACACTCATGTATCCGGTAATTATCATCTATTATATCATGTGAGTATTCCATTATTTCATGATAGAATCATATAGAGCATATGAGTTATTTCTTTCTGCGTTTTGGTTAATTAGATTACCGATCACGATGGTGGACCTCCCTACAAAGTAGATGTCTCTACGTACGTAATAATCTCTTAACTTTTGTGATGTACATAATTATTCTTATATTTATGACTGTTGAAAGTCTGCAATTGCAGTAAGAGTAGCTTCTAAAAGTGTTAATTATGTGTGTGTTTGTTGAGATTTAGCTACGAAGATGTTTTGGTTCCGGTGGGATTTAAGGCAGTGTCCATCGAGGAGAATCCACACGCCATTGCCACTCGTAAGGTATAAAATACACTCACATTGTGCATGCGGTCCATATAGTTTAGGCTCTCTCTCTCAATAGTTAAGCGGTATGGAACGGAACAGAGATAAAACGGATCAAAAATAACTTCACATTGTTGCACTATCATTTTTGTTACACTTCATCCGCTCCGTTCCATACTAAAGTCTAAGTGAAATATTATGATTGTGGTGTCTATACATAACACAATGCAATTATACATGCTTACAGAGTAACCATGAGCAGGAACTATAATATAGATCACTTCTTACATTATCAAAACAGAGCAATGCCATTAATTTACTTACAATTTCAAACATATATTAACTTTTAAATATTTTGTGAGTTTAAGATTTTACGATTTAATATAGATGTATGCTTTTAAAAACTTAAATAGCTAAAAAACACTTTAATTATTGTTTAATATTATATTTTCTTTGCATTTTGTGATTACCCTACTAACATAAATGTTAATATGGTTTAGCGTTTTTACCAATTACCGTTAAACTTTTTTTTTGTTCATCTCCAATCTATACTATTAAAACATAAGCACTTTTGAAATCTGTTTCCAAACATCCCTTATTTTAAAAAATAAATAAATTGAACATATTGCCAAAGAGGTATTAAACATGTTGCCAAACATTTATTAAATCTATTATAAACATAAAATCACAAATCAAATATATTTGAATCAATAACACTTAAATTAGTTCTTAATCCTCATTTCACATATTATATATTACAAAAAAAATTATCCCGCGCGGGTTTAGAATCTAGTTAGCGTTAAACTATACTACTATTTGTCTGGTTAATTATAAATCAAACATTTTTTGTGTTAAAATACTACTCCGTTAACAAACCTGAGTGTACTTTAGTTGCAGTTTAAAACACATAATTTTCATTCGATTGATATGATGTGTTTAAAAAAATGAACAGGGCAAAGAGAAGCTTGGGAGGTGGAAGAAGATCAATTAATCCAAGAAAGAGATGTTACTCTTTTTAGTAAGAATACTATATGTGTATTCTTCTATAATCTATTAAGAATGAAATGAATGTCTTACTAAATCTATGTTATATAAACTTTGTATGTCTGAATGTGATGATTATTAGTAAGATTAATGTTGATGATTTATATTTAGTTACACTGGTGGTAGTTAATAACAAATGAATATAATTCAACTCAATCAGGCCCAGTGGCGGAACTAGCTTATGAGGAAGGGGTCAATTAACCCCTATGACCTTTACTCCCTTCGTTTTACCAAAAATGTCATTCTGATATTTTTTTTTTGTTTTGTTACAGTGTCATTTTCTAATTCCAATACAAATTTTGACAAAACATTAATTTTTTAACTTCAAATAAAAATGATCAAATACTATTAAACAAAAATTGTGATAAGTCTAAAAGTCACTTGCTACACAAAATTAATCGTGTCTTCCTAATCCCAATACATTCAAACGTAATTGATGGTAAATTAGATATATAAAAACTTCCAAAAGTCACTTTTATTTATTATGAACACAAATATGACTAAAAGACCTATACAAAATTTGCAGGTTTTTTTATTTGTTGTAAGTGAAAAGTTAAAATCAAAAATCATAGATAGATGGAGTATTTAGAAAGTCTTGATGATCTAATATATAAACTCCTAAAAAATTTTAAATTTTTGTTTGATTCCCTATTCTATAAATTTTGCCTCCATTTTTTTATATTGTTCTCTAAGGTTTCTTAAAGAAATTTTTTGACAAATATGATTTGCCTCCAAAAATTTATGTTAATTGTAGAATGCTTTGATCTAAATGTATTTAATTATCACAATGACTATTGACTCAATTAAGGAGAAGTGTAAGAGTTGTATGATATGAACCTCCCTAGAATCGACACTCTAGAACTGGGCAGAAGGGGATAAGCCTTGCAAGCACAAATGCTTCAAGGGATGTGGAATCGAATGGTCACACAAAGGGGATGGGATCCCTTTGATTCACCTTTGTTCTCTCTAGATATTACACACTAAAGAAGAACAAGAAGCTGGATGTTACGCACCAGCAAAAGAAGAAGAGATAGTCTCGAGTTCCTTGAAAGAAAAGAGGCTGCGCCTTTGATTAAAAACCAGGGTACTCGTTTTTGTCGACATTACAAGGGTTTATAAAGCCAAAAAGTCGACCAAAGAAATGAAAAAATTAAAAGAGAAGGAAAAAGTAAAAGAAAAGGAAAAACACTTAGAACAGATTAATAGGTCTTGCTTCAATTTCGTGGGCTTTTTTAGACTTATCAGTTGGACGCGCCTCCACTGTTAGGCTTTCTCTGAACGATTCACTGGGCCGATTGGAGAGATCTTGATAGTTTCAGAAACTAGACCCACGGGGCTTTGGATCCATATGTAGATCGTTTTCTGGGGCGCTGTAAGTTAACAGCGACACTTGATTGAAAAAAATCATAGTAGTGAATCGCTTGGCTTGGATTATGATCAACAAATGGGCTAAGGTGATGTGATCCATTTGTCTCATTAAAAACCTTACTTTGGAAAACCCATTGGGACAAAACCAAAGCAAGGGAAAAAGAGTGCAAATGGGTCACATACCCATTTGTTGATCCTCTTAAAATTCATGGATCAAATGTTGTTGTTGGGCTACTCCAATTCTTCTTCTTCGAACTTGTTTCATAACCAGAATGGTTTGAAACATTTTTTCTCAGAGTTTCATTGAGCTTTTTAGAGTCTTGATGAATGGATCCAGCTGGTTCATACTTAGCTTCCTCGGCTACAAGCTCAGGTTCAAGCTACTCCTTCTTGATGCTTGCCATGATCACATCATCCTCTCCCACTTGAAAAGGATTTGACCTCAAATCCGAACAATCTGCAAGGAAAAGGATTAAGTTAGAAAAGTCGAACATTAAATTCAGATTATACTCACCTTGCAAGCAGATTTTGTAGGCATTGATCTTTGTGTGAGCCGGAAAACGTCTTCTCTTCTCTTGAGTCCACAAACTTCCACCAGGCTCAAAGATCAGTCGGCATTGCCTCTTGTTTGCTTGCTGCTCCTTTCTCAAATACTCCATCGGTTCAAGATCAGCTTGAACAACAATCTTCTTAAGCCAAACATGGAAGAGCCACGTTTTTGGGGCACGAAAATTCAGCTCTCCATCCTGTAGACCCTGTGCACTCACAGCAAAGACTCGAAACAAAAGATCATAGGTGCAAAAGATATACTTATTTCGACTAGCAAACAGTTTTCCACTTATATCATCTAAAACAAATTTCAAATGCTCATCATGATCATCTAAGTGATTACTAAAATTCAGGGTGCTATCAAAGTAAACAATTTCTCCAAAGAATGATTCAGCATTCGATGAAGCACTAACAGAATTAGATAATCTATCAATATTCATAAGCACATAATTCTTATTAACTTCACATGTTTTATCAAACAGAAATCCTCCATGCCTAAAGAACTTTTTATGCTCAAACTCTTTACAAGATGGAAACACATTTTTAAAATTTTCTTTTGAATCGTAAAGCATATTAATGTGTTCAAATTCCAGCAACTTAGCATTAGGAATAGAAAGAAATGCATACCTTGAAATTATTGTATCAGCCACAATAATTTCCTTACCTTGCTTGTTTCGGATGTCACAAGGATTTGTCTCAATGTTTGCTTATGGCTCAAAGGCAATAGGACGTTCTATGTCACATATTGGAAGTAGCAAGTCACTAGACTTCTCTCTAGGAACGACACTTCTGAAATCCTGCGAACGAAAAGGTATCTCACTCGGCAGCACCAGTGCAAGGTTAGTAAAACTCATAAGAGTTTCTTTATAAGCAAATTTAATCACAGGTGGTTTAGAAGGTAAGGTTTGTTTGATCTCACCAGCCTTCTCGACAGAGTTAGAGTGAGTAGTCACAATTTCTTTGCTAGGCACGTTTTCATTCTGAACCATAAGGCTCTTGGTTGAATTCTGTCCCAGCTTGTCACACATGTTATGTTTCTCACTTTCAGAATGCATAGAATTCAAGTTTGTTGTTCTTTGCACAGTTTTGCTCATATTAGAGTTGATGTGATGTTCTGGTTGCAAGCTTTTAAGCAAAGTGATTTGCATAGTGTCTTGAGTTTGCTCCCGATCCATTGCTTCTCCTTTGGATATGTGCTCTTTAGTAGAACCTGTTTTAACACCCTTTGACAAAGACAAGTGCATCATACTAGTGATGGATAAATTAGGAACCTATTTGTTTAAAACAGAACTTATCTTAGCTTTTGTTTGAACAATTGCTTGTTCTGGTTTTGCTTTTGACTTGCACAAGATGTCTTGGCTGAGAACGTTCTTCTTCTCCATGGCTTTTGGAACATCTCTCTTCTGGTTTGGCTGAGAGTATAGGATGAGAACGTCACTCTTAACATGAATCTCCCTTTGATGTCTTGGCTTGTCACTTCCTGGTTCTCTTCTTTTGAGCAATCCAAATTTGTAGCTAGGTTCTTCTCTTTGTTGTCTTTGTTGGTCTGCTTCTCTTCTAGGAGCTCTATCACGAGATCTTCTTTGATGGTTGTCACTCTGCACTTGTTTGCCATTCTGCTGCAGCTCTTGACAGAATGCTTCTAGTTTAGCCTCAAAAATCGTTTTCATCATCTGCTCCATCTGAGCCATCATTGCTTCCATTGACAGCTTGTTGTTGTTGTTGCTGTTTTCTGCTTGCTCTTCATCCTCCATCTTGACCTGAAACTAAACAAAACACAAAACCAGTAACTAGTTCTCACAAAAACAAAATACTGATTCTCATAGGTTCATTTAGAGCTAATCTAAACAACTAATGATAGATTAACACAAACTCATGAATCTGAAGAGCCAAGTTAAGAATCAGATCGACAATAACTAGATCAAAGCGAACTGAAACCCCAAATTTTTTTTGTGATTTTTTTTTTTGACACAAACTGACTCGACAACACACTTAAACAAGCTTGCTGCAATTCTGAAATTTATTAAACTCACAAACTGCTGCACCTAAGAATCGATGGCTACAACTAACACAAGTAACTTATTGTCTAGACTTAATCGCAACACCAAACTGACTCACCAACTTGAAAATCCTACACATAATACTTGCTCTAACACACTGAATTGCAGAGACAGTTTCTAAGACCCAAATCGCAGCAATATAACCCTAATTTTTTTTATTTTTTTTTTTGATTTTTGCTAAAACTGAAACGAAAACAACTAATAAACAGGTATCTAGGTTCGAAAATCACAAAAACTAATGAAGAACAGACTCGACACACAAAGTAAGACTGAGCATACACAAAATCGCAAAGAAAAATAAAATAACATATGCGAAAAAGCAAAAGAAAGATATTACCCAGATTGTAGAGCGTTGCTCTGATACCACTTGATATGAACCTCCCTAGAATCGACACTCTAGAACTGAGAAGAAAGGGGATAAGTCTTGCAAGCACAAGTGCTTCAAGGGATGTGGAATCGAATGGTCACACAAAGGGGATGAGGTCCCTTTGATTCACCTTTGTTCTCTCTAGATATTACACACTAAAGAAGAACAAGAAGCTGGATGTTACGCACCAGCAAAGGAAGAAGAGATAGTCTCGAGTTCCTTGAAAGAAAAGAGGCTGCGCCTTTGATTAAAAACTAGGGTACTCGTTTTTGTCGACATTACAAGGGTTTATAAAGCCAAAAAGTCAGACCAAAGAAACGAAAAAAATTAAAAGAGAAGGAAAAAGTAAAAGAAAAGGAAAAACACTTAAAACATATTAATAGGTTTTGCTTCAATTTCATGGGCTTCTTTAGACTTGATCAGTTGGACGCGCCTCCACTGTTAGGCTTTCTCTGAGCGATTCACTGGGCCGATTGGGGAGATCTTGATAGTTTCAGAAACTAGACCCACGGGGCTTTGGATCCATATATAGATCGTTTTCTGGGGCGCTGTAAGCTAACAGCGACACTTGATTGAAAAAAACCATAGTAGTGAATCGCTGGGCTTGGATTATGATCAACAAATGGGCTAAGGTGATGTGATCCATTTGTCTCATTAAAAACTTTATTTTAGAAAACCCATTGGGACAAAACCAAAGCAAGGGAAAAAGAGTGCAAATGGGTCACATACCCATTTGTTGATCCTCTTAAAATTCATGGATCAAATGTTGTTGTTGGGCTATTCCAATTCTTCTTCTTCGAACTTGTTTCATAACCAGAATAATTTGAAACATTTATTCTCAGAGTTTCATTGAGCTTCTTAGAGTCTTGATGAATGGATCCAGCTGGTTCATGCTAGCTTCCTCGGCTACAAGTTCAGGTTTAAGCTGCTCCTTCTTGATGCTTGTCATGATCACATCATTGTAGTATTCATAATTACATTAAAATAAATTGAAAAAAATAATTGTAATTACATAAATAGTTTAGGGGTATAAAGAAACTTTTATCGTGTTTTTTAATTTGTGTGAATGACATTTTTTGTAAAACCGAGGGAGTATTAAATTTTGTTTGCATAGCTACTTAGTTGATGTTTCATAGATGATTTGGTTCGAAACACGTAAGCATGACCCCCTTGACCTTAGTTCAAATGCTGTTTTTGCACCATTTGATATGTTTATGCATCTCTAAAACCTTCGTTTTTCTTGTATATTAAGTTTCACTGTCTTTTCCTTGCTATTATGACTACATTTTTTTGCAACTGCTTCTGATTTTTGTTCCCTATTAATCGTTAATATCTTTCACCTAACAAATATTTATACATTTAGATGTATAAATATTTTGAGAAATAATATGTCATCGTTTTTCTTATACCAAAATTTTAGAAAACAAATTTAAAATAGAAAATGATGAACAACATGAGATTATTTTATACAAAAATTTAAATATTTCTTAAAGTACATATATTAAAAGTGTGTTGGTTTAGACAATTAACCTTGTTTTTAGTTTATTCTTCTTCTTTTTTTAAAACAATAGTGACAGTTAAAAATAGGTAATAGTATCTAAATTTATTTTTAAATGAAAATAATTATTATTTTCATTTAAAATAAATAATTTTATTATATATTGATCCCGTTAGAAAAAATCTCTGGCTACGCCACTGATCAGGCCTAATATTTTAATTTCAATTGAGAAAGGAGGAAGAGGGAGAAGATGGCACGTATTGTAGGAAATCTCACCGATAAAAGATGAAAGATGAAAGATGGAGGAAGAGAAACTAACTCTCTCTCTCTCTTCCTCGCCATGTTTCTCCCGAACACTCCGCTCCATCTCTCTCTCCTTTTACATTTTCTTCATCCCCTTTCTCTTTCCTCATTCCTCTCTTTCCCCATTACTCCGCCATGGAAATCAACCATCACCACCACTCCGAGGATGACGACGACGAGGACAAAGATGCTCTTTCCGCCATGAGCGCCATTCCTCCACCTCGAAAAATCCATTCCTATAGCCACCAGCTCCGTGCCTCCGGTCAAAAAGGCCATCACCACCGCCAACGCCAGCACAGCCTCGACGACATCCCCAAAATCACCGAGATCGTCTCCGGCGATTCTTCCGACGACGAGTTCTACCCTTACGCCACCACCACCAATTCCTCTTCGTTCCCTTTCACCGAAGACACCGGAGATTCTGACGCTTACTTGATCACACACCAGCCTGAGATTGGAGAGGATTTTCAGCCGCTTCCTGAATTCGTCGGATCCGGTGGCGGCGTTGGAATGTTCAAAGTCCCCACGCGATCTCCGTTGCACTCGGCGCGTCCTCCTTGCTTAGAGCTAAGGCCGCATCCACTAAGGGAGACTCAGGTCGGGAGATTCCTGAGGAACATAGCTTGCACGGGGACGCAATTGTGGGCTGGGCAAGAGAGTGGCGTTAGATTCTGGAACTTCGACGACGCGTTCGAGCCAGGGTGTGGTCTAAGCGGTCGCGTACGGAGAGGTGACGAGGACGCTGCGCCATTTCACGAGTCGGCTAGCACTTCGCCCACCACTTGTTTGATGGTTGACAATGGGAATAGGCTCGTTTGGAGTGGTCACAAGGACGGTAAGATTCGGTCTTGGAAGATGGATCATGCGGCTGATAATGATGATGATGATGATGATGATGCTCCTTTCAAGGAAGGCCTCTCTTGGCAAGCTCACAAGGGTCCCATTAATTCCGTAATCATGAGTTCTTATGGTAATCTCTCTCGAAAACTATCCCAATCTTATTTCATTCCTGTTATTGCATTCAATCTGAAACCCATAGCTTGTAATTGGGAAATCCAGGTGATTTGTGGTCATGTTCAGAAGGTGGTGTGATCAAGATATGGACTTGGGAGTCTATGGAGAAATCACTTTCGCTTAGGTTGGAGGAGAAACATATGGCTGCTTTGTTGGTGGAGAGGTCAGGGATTGATCTCAGGGCTCAAGTTACTGTTAATGGTACCTGCAGTATATCTTCCTCTGAAGTCAAATGTTTGCTAGCCGATAATGTAAGATCTAAAGTGTGGGCTGCTCAGCTGCAAACCTTCTCCTTGTGGTGAGTATTTGATTAATTCATAAGGTCCAAAATTTGATGCTTCCGTCTTTTTTTTTGCTGTGATTTTATGAAGGGGTCAATATCTTTGCAGGGATGGTCGCACAAAGGAGCTACTGAAAGTGTTCAACACAGAAGGTCAGACTGAAAATCGGGTCGAAATGCCATCGGGGCAGGATCAGTCACCGGAAGATGAGATGAAGGTGAAAATTGCTTCCACTTCGAAAAAGGAGAAGCCGCATGGATTCTTGCAACGCTCAAGGAATGCTATAATGGGAGCTGCGGATGTTGTTCGAAGGGTTGCAACAAGAGGAGGAGGGGCATATGAAGATGCCAAACGAACAGAAGCCATGGTATTAGCCGGGGATGGCATGATTTGGACCGGATGCACAAATGGATTGCTTATACAATGGGACGGAAATGGAAACCGGTTGCAAGATTTCCGTCACCATCAATGTGCTGTATTGTGTTTCTGCACTTTTGGGGAAAGAATATACATTGGTTATGTTAGTGGTCACATCCAGATTATTGATATTGAAGGCAATCTAATCGCGGGATGGGTTGCGCATAATAACGCAGTGATTAAGATGGCAGCAGCTGATGGCTACATTTTCAGCTTAGCCACTCATGGTGGTATACGTGGATGGCATGTGATTTCTCCTGGGCCTCTTGACGGGATAATAAGGTCGGAGTTGTCTGAAAAAGAACGGACATATGCACAGACAGACAGTGTTAGGATTCTGATCGGTTCATGGAATGTTGGCCAGGGAAAAACTTCCCATGATGCCCTTATGTCTTGGTTAGGCTCTGTAGCATCAGATGTAGGTATTCTTGTCGTAGGCTTACAAGAAGTAGAGATGGGCGCTGGGTTTTTGGCAATGTCAGCAGCTAAAGAATCGGTGAGACAACAACAGCCATTTATTATTATTTTTATTTTTATTTTTTGATGCGTTATTTATGTTATTTTTAACCTCTTTACGTTTCTATATTAGGTAGGAGGAAATGAAGGGAGTTCGATAGGGCAGTACTGGATAGACACAATAGGGAAGACCTTAGACGAAAAAGCAGTTTTTGAACGCATGGGATCGAGGCAGTTAGCTGGTTTGCTCATATCACTTTGGTGAGTTGAAAGACTCCATGGGAGACATTATCCAGTAGAACAAGTAATGCTTTATCCATCTGTCTTAATTTGATGGTGTCCTGAAATGTTGTGATTTCAATTCAGGGTGAGGAAGAATCTGAGAACACATGTAGGTGATATTGATGTTGCAGCGGTTCCATGTGGTTTTGGACGCGCAATTGGAAACAAGGTATATATTTTGTTGTCTTGAAATTGAAAAGGAAAGTCAAAATCTGAGTTTTGATATAGCGACATCCTACTTTATTTACTTTTGTATGTCAAACCAGGGAGGTGTAGGTTTGAGGATTAGGGTCTTTGATCGGATTATGTGCTTCATCAACTGTCACTTGGCCGCACATCTAGAAGCTGTAAACCGCAGAAATGCTGATTTTGATCACATCTACAAAACAATGTCCTTTTCCCGGTCATCAAATGCTCATAATGCACCAGCCGGTATATCTCTACCCCCACTTTTCACCTCTTTTCTTTTTGCTAAAAGCATTTGCCTGTATATACCTCATGGCTTTAACTTTGCAGCTGGTGTGACTACCGGTTCTCATACCACAAAGAGCGCAAATGTAAGCCTCTTTTTGTTCTTCATCCTCTCTAGTGTAACACAAAGCTAATAGGGATCAATCATTTATTTCTTACCTTTGGTTTGAGTTTCTTGCTTACCTTAGACCCATCACACCTTTTGCAGAATGTAAACGTCAACACGGAAGAGACGAAACAGGATCTAGCAGAGGCTGACATGGTTGTATTTTTTGGTGATTTCAACTACCGGCTCTTTGGTATATCATATGATGAAGCTAGAGACTTTGTCTCACAAAGAAGCTTCGATTGGCTTAGAGAAAAAGATCAGCTCCGGGCAGAGATGAAAGCTGGGAAAGTTTTCCAAGGAATGCGTGAAGCCATCATCACTTTTCCTCCGACCTATAAGTTTGAAAGACACCGGCCTGGCTTAGGAGGTACATAAACCGCATTTGTATTCAGGTGTTTGTAGCATATTTAAGGTTAAGGTTTATTGTCAATCCTATTCTTCCTCAGGGTACGATTCAGGGGAGAAAAAGCGGATCCCTGCTTGGTGTGATAGAGTAATATACAGAGACACGCGCACGAGTCCAGAATCTGGATGCAGTCTAGACTGTCCAGTCGTTGCTTCAATTATGCTGTAAGCTTTTATTTCCACATTACAGAGATTCAAACTCTTGTCTCCCCAAGAGTCTTTCAACAATTTTGTTTTGGCGTGGGTTATGAACAGGTATGATGCTTGTATGGACGTGACAGAGAGCGATCACAAACCGGTCCGTTGCAAATTTCATGTGAGGATAGAGCATGTTGATAGATCGGTAAGGAGACAAGAGTTTGGGAGAATCATCAGGACTAACGAGAAAGTCAGAGCGTTGCTTAACGACCTACGTTATGTACCAGAGACAGTTGTTAGCAGCAACAACATCGTTCTTCAGAACCAAGACACCTTCGTACTTCGCATCACCAACAAATGCCTCAAGGAGAACGCCGTATTCAGGATCTTATGCGAAGGGCAGAGTACGGTGAGGGAAGAGGAAGATACATTGAAGTTACATCCTTTAGGCTCATTTGGTTTCCCACGGTGGCTCGAGGTATCGAAACTAAAACCTTTAACTTCTTAACCATAGTTCTCTCAAGACTCAGCTTGTAATGATGATTCGGTCTTTTGTTTTTTTCAGGTGATGCCGGCTGCAGGAACTATAAAACCAGATAGTTATGTGGAGGTATCGGTTCACCATGAGGAGTTCCATACATTGGAGGAGTTTGTAGATGGGATTCCTCAGAATTGGTGGTGTGAGGACACGTGGGACAAAGAAGCAATACTTGTGGTGAATGTGCAAGGAAGCTGTTCGACTGAAACTGTGTGCCACCGGGTCCATGTTCGTCACTGCTTCTCGGCTAAGACTCTTAGGATCGACTCCAATCCATCTAACTCCAAATCCACTAGTTTGAAGAAGAACGAAGGAGTCTCTAAATCTCATAGTAGTAAGAAGAACGAAGGAGATTCCGGTTCCAAGTCTCATAAGAAGAAGGACGATGGAGATTCCGGCTCCAAGTCTCAGAAGAAGAGGGACGATGGAGATTCAGGCTTCAAGTCTCATAAGAAGAAGGACGAAGGAGATTCGGGCTCCAAGTCTCATAAGAAGAAGGACGAAGGAGATTCCGGCTCCAAGTCTCAGAAGAAGAAAGACGAAGGAGATTCCGGCTCCAAGTCCCATAAGAAGAAGGACGAAGGAGATTCTGGCTCGAAGTCTCAGAAGAAGAGTGATGGAGATTCCAGCTCAAAGTCTCAGAAGAAGAACGATGGAGATTCCGTCTCCAAGTCTCAGAAGAAGAACGATGGAGATTCAAGCTCCAAATCCCAGAAGAAGAGCGAAGGAGACTCGAGCTCATACAAGTCACAGAGTGGGAAGAAGAACAGTAACTCGTCGACGGGAGAGGAGAGCCGGAATGGCCACAACAAACGTTGACTTTTTGTTTCAAGAAATCAGTATACTTTTTACACAAGTACGAACCTACTCAAAACTGTAGAATATAGCAATCCTCACTTTTGTATTTTACACTCAAATACCAACTTTAATATGTATTTTTTAAAAGTCATTCATA
The DNA here is from genome assembly GCA_002933915.1 of Eutrema heterophyllum. Lineage (NCBI taxonomy): Eukaryota > Viridiplantae > Streptophyta > Magnoliopsida > Brassicales > Brassicaceae > Eutrema > Eutrema heterophyllum. The sequence goes on from PKMM01053882.1 coordinate 116,985, forward strand.
ACATTTTTGAGTCTCTGTTGACCTTTCTGTACCTAAGCTTAGGATGAACATTTTTTTATTTTTCTGGTTCAGTCTTTTTGCTTAGTTTTGGTTTTCTTTCTTTGGCTTTTTTTATTGGGTTTTAAGGATATGTGAACCTTAATAAGAAATTGGTTCGCTTTTTACAAAATGTAACCTTGATTGAATACATTAATCATAATCAAATGTTGTAATGAGTAACAACAATCTTAGCTTCAATATATTTATAAAAAAAACAGAAATTCAAATTAATATTTTGTACCAAAAAAGGAATACAAATTAAAGTATACATACATATTTAGACACAAAACTAAACAATTCGATCACGAACACAAATAATACTCTGCGTCCACGACGGTGTAATGTCATCGAACACTTCAATCAAATTCATGAAATCAAAGACAACCTTGAGGCATCACCACACCAGCCTTAACTCCTTTAATATTCTTACACGTGGAAGTAGCGGACCGACCGTTGAACGTTAGCTTAATATCGTGCAATCTAATCGCTTGGCACGGATTACTGCGACTGCAATCAAACGTTAAAGCCTGTTGCGTTCGCGATGTCCCTTGAATGTTCCTATACACAACCTGACTAATCTTCACTCCAGAACCCTACAATACATAATCAAATCAGATTAATTTGATACAGTTGCATTGTATACCTAGGTTTCGGATTATTTCGGTTAATAAATTTACCTGTTTAGGACAACCTTGACGAGTCGGACAATAATTCTGATCAACAATGATCGGATTCTGAACGTTTTTCATGACCAGATTCTGAAACAAAACGTTTCTCACAAAACCTGTGCTTTGTCTAGCCCATGTCTTGATCCGAACACCATTATCCGAACCCGAAAAAACAGAGTTTACCAACGTTATGTTCTCTACTCCAGCTTCATTAGCGTCTCTCCCTAGACTCCCAATACTGCCCCACAAAGTATTATCATAAAATCAGTATCTTCAAAATATTTGAATCCTGCTCTCCAAGTTATCTTATAGATGCTTTTATTGTGTGTGTGTGTGTGTGTGTGTCATACCTGATTCCATGGCCTGGACCGCAGTTGAGTTTAGACATGTAGAGGTTACGAGTTCCCGGACCGATAGAGATACAGTCGTCTCCGGTTTGAAACGTGCTATCGGTTACGGTTACACCAGCAGAAGCTTGGACGTGGAGGCCATCTGTGTTGGGACTTTGGTCTGGAGCCACTAGCTTTACTTTCCGGACAATTACATTGTTGCAGCTGTTTATCACTAAATGTGTTGCTTGACTGTTTATTGATGTTAAGCCGCTTACTACGACGTCGTTTGCCCAGTTAAACGTCATTGACTGCAAAGAAAAAGAAAAAGAAAAAACAGCAAATCGGAATCAAAACTAAACTTCCTTTGAAAATAATTTATACATTTGATTAAAAATGAATCCGAGCCAGAAGTTAAACATACTAAACATCCATAGTGATTCGGTTTCACATTAGTTGCTGCTAATTTTCAAGAACCAAGAAATCAAAAATAAAACATTCCGGACCAACATAATCAGCTAACCTACCATTATCATTATGATCATCTAATAATTAACGAAAACATTGAAAAGTTAGTTAAGTCGGTTATCTTACTCTGGCTCCAGCAGGACAACTCTTTCCGGATTTCCGACAAGCCCAGAAAGAAGCACCTCTAGCATCCAACGTTCCTCCATTGATCGAGATCCGGTTAACTTTAACAAACAAGATCCAATAACCAGAATTACCCAAACCACGGTAATCCGAAGGAGCTACAATCGTTCCATAGATCTGAAACGTGATTCTACTGCGGCAGGGACCGCGAAACTCCACCGATTTTAGCAAGAAGCTTCCTCTCGGGACCGTAACAGTGACACTTGCAGCTGAACGGCAAGCCGCTTGCCACGCGCCGAGGAAGGCTTTTGTGGAATCGGTTCGACCGTCGGGTTTAGCACCGAAGCTGACGACATTGTAGTTAGAAGAAGCCATTGATGTTCTCACCAGCAAGAAGCTTGAGAAGAACAGCAGCAAAACAGCTACAAGCTTATTGTTATCCATATTTATTGTTTCTTACAAATTAATTAAGAGAAAGAGTGATAAATCTTTGTAGATTTTTAGAATTGGAAGTATTTATGTTTTGTGTTTGTGGTGAAGTGTGAGGATGAAGGAAAAGGAAACGGTTATGACGGGTATTTATATGTAAGTGTGGCATGTTTAAATATTTGTATTTGAATACGTTGACTTATTTTAATTATAAATGCTAATGATTGATTGATCATGATGAAATTCAAATGAATGAAATGTACGGTTCGCATACTCGCATGTGATGATAAGCAGTTGTGAATTCCTTAAGCAAATAATGTTGATCTATGAACGAGTTAGCATGTGATCCATGTTCACTTGTATAATTTATATATTAATTTAATTCGAGAATGTGATATAGTAATAATTAATTGGTAATTGCAAAATAAATATAAAAAATAATGCTAGTGTGTCCGTGGACTTTTCTATTGTTCTTCTGTTAAATTATATTTACTATAGTATTTATTTAAATTAAAAACGAAAAAGAGAACCATGTATAGTAGCATAATTTATGGCATGTGACATGTGTGGATCATCTATATCCAATCGCAGCCGTAAAAGCAGAAAGCCTCCGAATCCTACGGCCATGAGTCAACAAAAGGTATTAGACAAAAAAAGAAGGGTTACTGAAAGTCAACCAATGCATAAGAAACAGGTAACATGGGATGTGTAATGTAATATAAATATATGGTCATTTGGGAAATTATCAGATAATTAGAATAATTATATCACATGAGAATAATTATATCACATGGGTTTACCGTTTACGTGAAGGATGGACCGTACCGTTATCAATGACGGTTACTCAATTCCTTAAATGGTTTTCTTCTGCAACTGACCTTATAATATACTTGTATTGATTTGAATATTCGAACATGTTGGCTTGACTTTTGAGACCCAAGGTACTGTCAAAAAACTTTACAAAGAAGAAAGGGGCAAAAACAGAGCAAGCAAGAATAATTGATTTCTTTAGTTTCTTTTGGTCAGAAAGAACCAAATATCTTAGAAAGGTGAAAAACCGAGATTAAGAATAATTTATTAACCCATTTATGTTATGTAGATGACTTATATTTATCTTTGCGAAAAAAACAAAAAAAATCCATAAACTCAATGAGTTTAAACTAATTTATGTTCCGGTTCATGATGAATTTATACTGATGTCTGGACATGAAATCAGTACCTTCAAGACAAGCTTAGTTATTTCTTGGTGGACTCACAGATTCTGAAACAAACCACACTATTCAAGACACAAGGGTCCCTCCACTCATCTTCTCTGCCAGTAAAAATACCATAAGGATTGCTTTCTGCTCATAGATTCATTGATAAAATCTGTCATTTATGTAATTTTGAAATTTTTTAATATGTTTTTTTTTAATCGATTGTGTTTTGTTTCTATTTCTCAACCGTATTACTCAAAATAATTCAATTAGTATTAATTTTGAACTTGACAACAACAAAAATATTGATTTTGAACATACAATATCTTAAATTTTTAATATTTATCACCTTTTAAGACGTCAAATGTTTCTTTAACATGACGAAAAAAATACTTTAGTTTCTATATTTCCAATGTATCTGAAAAATGATATGTACGGTTCACATGTATGTGAGATGATAAGCAATGAGAACGATTCAAGCAACTCTTAGACGACTATGAGCATGTGATTATATCCACGTCGTCCTCTGACTATAATTCGTTTCGTCGCACATCTGTGAAGTATTTAACTTATATCTTTATTAATTAGCCTAATTTTGATTTAAGAAGGTGATTGTGTGATGGCTTTGAATCGTTTTTAACCCTAATAATAAATCGTCACGAATTTGTTTTTCACTTATTAATACTTGCAGATAGTTTTCTTCTTTTCAAGGGTAGCAGAAATTTTACAAGCACATTAGTAAGCCACAATCAAATTTTATTTCCAATCAAACCAAAGAATCATTTCGCCACATTCAAATTCGGATGAATCTGAAGGTTATTAAACATCAAACAAAATCAATCTACACCCAACAATATATATATATATATATATATAATCGCCAAGGTCAATTAATTCTTGGAATTCTGATTTCCCATACAATTCATTGGAACCATAACTCCATAGGGTCGTCCATGAGCGTTCTTGCAATGAGAAGCTGATGGTCTTTTCATGTAGGTGAGTTTAATGTTTTGTAACCTCATCCCTGCGCAATGATGGCTTCCACTACAATCCAGTTTCATAGCTATCGGTGTTGTTGATGTCCCCTTTATGTTTGCAAAAGTCACTCAACTTATCTTCACACCAGAGCTCTATATGATCAATCATATCAAGTTTCCATTAGAAAGAAAAAAAGACAAGAGAATTTAGTTACGCCAATTCGATTAGGTTATTCACCTCACTAGGGCAGCCTTTTCCACTAGGGCAATAGTTTTGATCAATATGATCACCGGATTACCGACATTCCTCATTACCAGGTTTCGAAATTCCACATTCCTCACAAACCCTCTGCTTGCCCTAGCCCAACTCTATATTTTTACTCCGTTTCGCGTCTTGGTGAAAACAGAGCTCGTGACGGTTACATTCTGCACACCTTCCTCATCAGCGTGGTCCCCAAGACTCCCAATGCTGCATAAAATTTACCCCATGTTAACTAGTGCCTTACGAGTACTAAAATCATCCTATTATAAGTTGATTGTTGTTAAATTTAGTTACCTGATTCCATGTCCGGGTCCACACTGCACACGCTCGATCCAAATGTTCCTAGATCCTTGATTAAGAGAAATGCAGTCATCACCAGCCCCAATAACTCCCTCACTAATGGTGACCCCAGAAGAAGACTGGACGACAATACCATCAGTATTAGGGCTTCCTCTTGGAGCTCTAATTCTTATGTTTTGAATCCGAACATTAGAACAACGATGAATGGTGACGTGAATATTCTGGCTATTCAACGATGTTAGGCTTCTTAGTAAAACGTTATTGCACCAGCTAAACGATATAGACTGCAAAACAAAAAAAAGTCATATCGAAATTTCGATTATATATACCAAAAATGCTAGCTAACAAATAAATCGAAATCATGTGTTTTAAACATACCTTTGTACCTTGAGGACAATGACCACCTCTCTTTCTACAGGACCAATTACTAGCTCCTTTAGCATCAATGGTTCCACCGTAAACTACGATCTGGTTTACCTTAGCGAATAGGATCCAGTAATCGGAATTACCTATACTCCAGTTATAATTTTCCGGAGCCACGAGTGTTCCATCGATTTTGAAAGTTATAATGTTCTTGCAAGGACCCCAAAAAACTAGGTTTTTGACCAAATATGTTCCAAGGGGAATGTAGACATGGCTCGAGCCCGTGAGTCATAAGCTAATGACCAAGCCGTCAAAAATGGCTTGGTCGAGTCTGTTCTCCCATCACCTCTAGCTCCGTATCTTTCTACGTTAAACGATAGCGTTGCGTTTGATGAGTTGATAAGAAAGAAGACAATGGAGAATAATATGATTGCACAAGGAAAACAGATATGTTATTGACGAATCAAGAAAATAATATAACGAGAGAGTATATATTTCTATAATATTATTTAAGAAGACATTTTTGAAAATGAATTTTGTTTTGTAAGTTATACATATTATGTCATTACAAATAAGAAAAGATAATTGAAATAAGAAATGATATAATTGTCTTTTAAAATTATTGATGAGAATATGGAAAGTATTTATTTCACATTAAAAATATTATTTACTATTTAGTTTCTTAATTATTATGATATTAGTAAAAAATAATCAATCCATATATATTCAAAGAAAATATATTCGAGATCTTGCAATATTTTTCACTATGATTATTATATTTTATTTGAATATATATCACAAAAAAAGTTTGAAACAAATATTTTACTAATTTTATAAAGAGTTAGACACGGAAAA
>PKMM01053882.1:126681-137666 GCA_002933915.1 Eutrema heterophyllum
TATCAATGGAGGCGAGGATTAATCTCTTTCCTTAACTCAAAGAATCTCCCGTAGTGCGACGGTTTTAATAGATACATGAGTCCCAGGATACAACCATTGAATCCGTTATCACAAGCACTTGATAACGGATCTGTCGAACATAATAACTACGATACTCTCGAAAAAGACTTACTCTAAGCAGTAGGGAATTGAGAAACTTTGCTAGAAATCTTTTGTGTGATTTTAGTGTGTTTGATGATCTGATGATCTTATGATCTCTGATTTTTCTCATGAAAATTGACCAGTATATATAGGAGAGAGAGGCTAGGTTTTTTCGCAGACAGATTAGAATATTCCGCAGAATATTCTGTAAGTCACGCGGCTAGGGTTTTGTTGTTGGTATCGATCGATACCAACAAGTATCGATCGACACCCAATAGCTCTGCGAAAATTCGGCCCAAAATTAATAGCTCGGACTAAAGCCTAACGACCATTAATCATATAAGAGCCTAAGAGCCCAATGAGTGGTGCGCGCGTGTGGTCTTTCCTTCTCTCTTGTTGTTAGTCATTTGAATAAATGATACAACCAATCCATATATATACCACAAGGAAACTTTCCTTGTTTCTAATNGTTGTACATAGGGAGAAAACATTTTTTGTATTAGATTGGACGTGTATCTATGACTAATCGCGTTATATGCGGTTTATTATAATATGAATGTCACTTGATTCCGTGCTATTATTCGTATGGGACGTACGTACTGACTGACGTATGATAATATTGCAAAACAATATGTAGTACGCTCTCAATTTCCATGTTCTCAATGTGCACTGTTTATTGAGTTTTCGGAAAACTGTTTTCCTTTTCAAAATAATTCATGGGCCGGTAACTACAGTAAGTTGTTGTTAACAAAAAGAGGTACCTATTGACATTACTACACTTCATATTTAAGAAAACGACTTTGGTTGATATGTATTTGCAAAATATCATTTAGTGGGGTGAAAATTTAAAATGTGTGAAAAAATGTAGTTTTTTTATTATATAGATGATGTGATAGATTCAAATTTTCTTACAAAATAAGATATAAGAAAATAATTATATAATGTTTAAAGAAATAATTAATATAATATATTAAATTTTTAATAAATATTTTGGTAAGAAATCGAAAGAGAGAAAATATTTTCATAAATTAATTGTTAAATATTAAATAACTAATGGTAAACTATTATCTAACTAAATAATGTGAATGAGAGATTGTAAATAATCTAGTTATTCAACCCTATTTCTTATTCGTCTTAAAACCTCTCATATGATGACACGTTAGTATGATAGTCTTGTAAATCACTTAAGACAGTTTTTTTAACAATGTTTCTCAATTTTAATATAAGAGATTTTTTCAATATGCATGTTATTTTTCTTAAGATTACACACAATTTATACATAATACATACTATTTGCTAAAATCACCGGCGAAACATGTCCGACCCAACCCGGTTCGATTCGGCTTGGTGTGCGCGCGTATGGTTTTGTATGGGTGTGCTTCTTTCACATTTATAGACAAGTAAGATTTCATTTTTTAATGTTGGACAAATTAAATTTGTTCTATTTTATGTATTTCATACAATCGATTTTGGATTTCCATTTTTCATTCAAATTAACTTCACTTTTAATATATGGGTATACACTACGAGATAGTGCTCACGAAGACGACTCAATTGCTTTGATAATCCGGTCATTTTGACAAAAAAAAGATTGCTGGAAACTTGTTCAGAGAGTGCCAGCGCAACCTGTCCAAAAAAAAGTTCCAGCATCACGTTGTACTAATAGAAGATAGAGATAATATATGAAAACTGATATGTACGGTTCACATGTGATGATAAGCAATGAGAACTGTTCAAGACTTCAAGCAAGTTTTAAGACTGAAAAGCATGTGATATCCACGTTCCCCTTTAAATGTGCCGACTAACTCTATCGCTACTATTCGAGACTTTTATTTTCTAAACTAGTTGGAATAAAAATAAAATATCAAGTTGGGGTATTAAATGAGCTTATTAGGTGGTTTCATTTGTTTTGTTTTTTGGCTATAATTTTCCCGTTGAACCTACAAATAAATCTTCACAATGGCCGAAATATCACACTGATCAGCTGGAGAAAATAGTCAAATTAATTCTTCAATTCGTTTATTGCTTTTTTAGATTAGTGTCGCCTAATTCAAATATCACCAAGACATTTAACTCGAGAGGGTCGTTTTCATTCCTTACGTGAACCGGCTTGGCTACACAACCGAGGTCACACATCGGTGTAGCCAATCGGCGCAAGAACATAAGAAAAACCCCTTAGCCCCGACGTGCAATACCGAAATATGACATCGGTGTAGGCGACATCACATTTCAACCACGACACCGAGGTCACTCATCGGTGTGAATCCTCAGTGCACTTCCTCCGGACATCTCACTCCACTCCATAACCGAGGTTACACATCGGTGTTGTTCCTCGATGCATCATCTGAAGACAGGGCACTCACCTCAATACCGAGGTCACACATCGGTGTAGCACCTCGGTGTAGAATCAGAGACAATTTCCATTAGCACCGAGGGGTGACATCGGTGTAGATGACCCAGCGAACACTTCTCACCCATTTAAACCGGGTCGACCCGGTTCGCCACTGTTCACTATAAATATTTCAGACCTATTTTTTCCTAAGCATATCTTTTCTTATGCTAAAAACCTCTCTAAGTGTGTTCTAAGTATTTGTAAGAGATATCTCCTTTTGATTTATGCAATTTGAGTTCTAGTTCTTTAAATCTCCTCATCTTATTTCTTCTTTCTTAATCAATCCATCACCTAATCATGGGATTTAACATGTTCTTCATAGGATTTGTTGGGTCCATCATGATTAGTGAGTAGTCTCTTAGGATTTGAGGATGAGTTAGATTCATGTTGATTCCACGAATGATTTATGATGCTAAGGGATAGATTAATGTAATCCCCGTCTTGATTAGTGGTCATAATGCTAGATTTGCTCGAGAAAGCTTGTTTATATCAAAGGGCATTTCCCACCCACAAGGTATTCGATGAAATGCCTAGATGAACTTATCAAGAGATATTCATTCCTAGCATATGAGAGTAGTTGTCTAGGGTGTTTATTCGGTTGATCTTGAATATTTACACTTAATGCTTGCTAATTAGCAATTCACAAATGAGAATTTGGTCTTGGATCAATAATTAGCACGGTGATTAGTATACCTTGAGAGAGGATGAATCACACTTAATGATCATTGCCTAGGGATTAGCCTTGTTTGAGTATTGAGCATCATGAATTAGCCATGGACCATTTAGAATCGATTACCCCATCATTGGATTCGCTTATATTTATTGAATTTCAACTCGTTTAATATTGCTAGTTCTTGTTACTTGTTTTAAATTCGATTAGCTAATTAGATTAAACACAAACCGACTTGTCTTGCTTGAATTAAGTAGTTCTATGTATTCTTGGTGCTTGAGATACTAAAACTCATTTAGATTGAACCTCAAATTCTACAATGATACGAGTAGGGTTGAGTAATTGATTAGGAAAAATCCTACTATCATGCATCTACATCAAAAGTACTCCGCACGGATCCGTTTTGTTCTGTTTGTACGTTGATGACATGCTCATTATTGGCAGCAATAAAGACATGATCAGTCAAACGAAAAACTTGCTAAGTAGCAAGTTCGATATGAAAAACATGAGATTAGCAGATGTAATTTTAGGAATTAAAATAACCAGACATTCTGATGGACTAATCCTGACCCAAGATTATTATACTGAAAAAGTTCTTGAACGGTTTAAGAACTACTCAAACGGAAGGGAGGAGATCCGATCTTAGCCCTCAAAACGATTCAAACGGTACTATACAGTCAACGTAAAAACCCCAAATAAATCCTACACCATTATATAGACAAGGAAAACAAAAATCAATTGTGTTAGAGCACCTCTAACCCTTNTTCTAAACTAGTTGGAATAAAAATAAAATATCAAGTTGGGGTATTAAATGAGCTTATTAGGTGGTTTCATTTGTTTTGTTTTTTGGCTATAATTTTCCCGTTGAACCTACAAATAAATCTTCACAATGGCCGAGATATCACACTGATCAGCTGGAGAAAATAGTCAAATTAATTCTTCAGTTCGTTTATTGCTTTTTTAGATTAGTGTCGCCTAATTCAAATATCACCAAGACATTTAACTCGAGAGGGTCGTTTTCATTCCTTACGTGAACCAGCTTGGCTACACAACCGAGGTCACACATCAGTGTAGCCAATCGGCGCAAGAACAGAAGAAAAACCCCTTAGCCCCGACGTGCAATACTGAGGTATGACATCGGTGTAGGCGACATCACATTTCAACCACGACACCGAGGTCACTCATCGGTGTGACTCCTCGGTGCACTTCCTCCGAACATCTCACTCCACTCCAGAACCGATGTCACACATCGGTGTTGTTCCTCGATGCATCTCCTGAAGACAGAGCACTCACCTCAATACCGAGGTCATCGGTGTAGCACCTCGGTGTAGAATCATAGACAATTTCCCTTAGCACCGAGGTCCACACCGAGGGGTGACGTCGGTGTAGATGACCCAGCGAACACTTCTCACCCATTTAAACCGGGTCGGTACCTGGTTTGTCCCGGGTCGACCCGGTTCGCCACTGTTCACTATAAATATTTCAGACCTAATTTTTCTTAGGCATGTCTTTTCTTATGCTAAAAACCTCTCTAAGTGTGTTCTAAGTATTTGTAAGAGATATCTCCTTTTGATTTATGCAATTTGAGTTCTAGTTCTTTAAATCTCTTCATCTTATTTCTTCTTTAATTTCTTAATCAATCCATCACCTAATCATGGGATTTAACATGTTCTTCATAGGATTTGTTGGGTCCATCATGATTAGTGAGTAGTCTCTTAGGATTTGAGGATGGGTTAGATTCATGTTGATTCCATGAATTATTTATGATGCTTAGGGATAGATTAATGTAATCCTCCTTCTTGATTAGTGGTCCTAATGCTAGATTTGCTCGAGAAAGCTTGTTTAGATCAAATGACATTTCCTACCCACAAAGTGTTCGATGAAATGTCTAGATGAACTTATCAAGATATATTCATTTTTAGCATATGAGAGTAGTTGTCTAGGGTGTTTATTCGGTTGATTTTGAATGTTTACACTTAATGCTTGCTAATTAGTAATTCACAAATGAGAATTTGGTCTTGGATCAATAATTAGCACAGTGATTAGTACCTTGAGAGAGGATGAATCACACTTAATGATCATTGCCTAGGGATTAGCCTTGTTTGAGTATTGAGCATCATGAATTAGCCATGGACCATCTAGAATCGATTACCATATCCTTGGATTCGCTTATATTTATTGAATTTCAACTCGTTTAATATTGCTAGTTCTTGTTACTTGTTTTAAATTCGATTAGCTAATTAGATTAAACACAAAACCGACTTGTCTTGCTTGAATTAAGTAGTTCTATGTATTCTTGGTGCTTGAGATACTAAAAACTCATTTGGATTGAACCTCAAATTCTACAATGATACGAGTAGGGTTGAGTAATTGATTAGGAAAAATCTTACTATCATGCATCTACATCAAAAGTACTCTGCACGGATACGTTTTGCTCTGTTTGTATGTTGATGACATGCTCATTATTGGCAGCAATAAAGACATGATCAGTCAAATGAAAAACTTGCTAAGTAGCAAGTTCGATATGAAAGATATGAGATTAGCAGATATAATTCTAGGAATTAAAATAACCAGACATTTTGATGGACTAATCCTGACCCAAAATCATTATGCTGAAAAGATTCTTGAGCGATTTAAGAACTATTCAAACAGAAGGGAGGAGATCCGATCTTAGCCCTCAAAACGATTCAAACGGTACTATACAGTCAACGTAAAAACCCCAAATAAATCCTACACCATTATATAGACAAGGAAAACAAAAATCAATTGTGTTACCTTCGAATTCTATTGCTCTTTTTTGTTTTACATGATTTCTATTGCTCTTACAGGTTGACTATCGATTAGTTATTTGTATTATTTTTTCCTACAGTACAAAAGTTATTGAATCTAGAAGTAAATATCTAACATTAGAAGTTTTCTTTGTAATGCCAATTTATTTAACCATTTAAAAAAAAAAAGTTGCTTGGATCTGTCCGATGGGACTCTTTATTTGACCCAAATAATAAATCTGATATATGTTATTAATTATCTCGTGTTATTATATGGCCAATTTTTGTTATACAATTTTTTTCACATATATTTTAGATAAAATAAATTTTCAAGCAAAACCGAGTTGGTACAAACATTGAATAATCGAACAATCAAATAGGTTGCTTCTCGACGTCAAAAAAATAAATATATATATATAGGTTGCTTCTCTTCATTTCCATTCACACCAAAGAATTCACCACATTTAAATTCGGATGAATCTAAGGCTAAGAATTCCATCAAACGAATCAAATATTCATCACCTTATAACATATCTACACCCAACAACTGATATTAGGCTTTATAAATATATATAATCCCAATTATCATAACTTGGATTCCTGATTCACATACAATTCCTTGGAACCATAACTCCGGAGGCTCGTCCATGGACATTCCTGCAATACGAAGCTGATGATCTTCTCATGTAAGTAAGCTTAATGTCTTGTAACCTAAGTCCTGTGCAATGATTGCTTCCACTACAGTCCAGTTTCATAGCTATTGGTGTTGTTGATGTTCCTTTTATATTTGCATAAGTCACTCCACTTATCTTCACACCAGAGCTCTATATATGATCAATCATAACAAGTTTCCATTAGAAAGAATTTAAGACTGTATAAGATATTTGAGTTACACCAAATTGCTGAGGTTATTCACCTGACGAGGACAGCCTTTTCCATTAGGGCAGTAGTTTTGATCGATGATTACCGGATTATCGACATTTCTCATTATCAAATTTCGAAATACCACATTCCTCACAAACCCTCTGCTTGGTCTAGCCCAAGTCTTTATCCTTACTCCATTTTGCGTCTTGGTGAAAACAGAGCTCGTGACGGTTACATTCTGCACACCTTCCTCTTTAGCGTAATCACCAAGACTCCCAATGCTATATCAAATTTACAAGCAAACCCCATGTTAATTAATGCCTTAATAATTAATACTAAATCAGCATGTTATCTAAGTCTATTATTGTTCATTGTAGTTACCTGATTCCATGTCCTGGTCCACAGTTCACACGTTCGATCCAAATGTTCCTAGATCCTTGACTAAGAGCAATGCAGTCATCACCAGTAGCAATGGTTCCACCACTAATGGTGACTCCAGAAGAAGATTGGACGTGGATACCGTCGGTGTTAGGGCTTCCACTTGGAGCCCTAATCCTTATGTTTTGAATCCGAACATTAGATGAATGATGAACCGTGACGTGCATATTCTGGCTATTATATGACGTTAGGCCGCTTAATAGAACATTGTTACACCAGCTAAACGATATAGACTGCAAAAAACCATATCAAAATATATATTCCAAAATAGCTAGCTATAGAACAAATCGAAATCAATCATGCCAGGTTTTGATATAAACATACCCTTGCACCTTGAGGGCAATGACCACCTTTCTGTCTACAAGACCAATAACCAGCTCCTCTAGCATCAATGGTTCCACCATAAACCGAGATCTGGTTTACCTTAGCGAATAGGATCCAATAACCAGAATCACCTATACTCCAGTAATTCGCTGGAGCTACTAGAGTTCCATCGATTTTGAAAGTTATAATGTTTTTGCAAGGACCCCAAAAGACTAGGTTTCTAACCAAGTATGTTCCACGGGGAATGTACACCATGGCTCGAGCTCTTGAGCGGCATGCTAATGACCAAGCCGTCAAAAATGGCTTGGTCGCGTCTGTTCTTCCATCACCTCTAGCTCCGTATCTTTGTACGTTGAATGAAGGCATTGCGTTGGATGCGTTAATAAGAAAGAAGACAATGGAAAATAATATGATGGCAAAAGGAAAAGAAATGTTTTTGGCCATCTTAGATTTTTTTTTCCAGCTTTTGATGGCTTTGTATGATTAGAAGAAATCATGAGAAAGGTTATATATAGGGAGAAAAGACTTTTTGTATTAGATCGGACGATCCGTGTATTAATGACTAATCGCGTTATTCGCGATGCATTAAAATATTAGCTATAGTGACCTAAATTTTACTTAATTCCATGTTATTTAATCATAATGTACGTATGGCTTTTTTCTTTGAAAAAAAAATGTACGTATGGCTTTTTTCTGTATAACTTGTTATTGTACGACAACCGCATGAACTGCAAAAAAAATATAGTAGTTTCCATTTCCACGTTATCAATATATATATCCAAATGTTTAGTGAGACACTTTTTCCAATTAATTTATTGACTCAGAATTATTATTTTTCTTAACATTTGAAGTTTGATATTTTAGTTTATATATTTTTTTAGATATGAAATAGTATGTTAATAATACATAAACGGTTTTCACGTACGATACATTGTAATCAAACTCGGGTTATGAATAAAATTTGTTATATTTATTCGTTAATAAAACATTAACATTAATCAAGTGGAGAAGAAACCTAGAAACAAAAGTTATCTGTGACAGTTGGAATTTATTGTAGTGTCACATGGAGGAAATTCTGCAGGATAATTGGGCGGGAATATATGCAATGCATGGATCCTGCAAACCTCTCGATAGTTTTAACTAATTGTATGGTCGAACGAAGGAAATAAAATTAACCCCTCAATAGTTGAATTTATTTAAGAAAATAAATAATGAGAGAACTGAAAAAAAAAATTTGAACGGAGTACTGGCTAATAAACATGAAGGAAACCAGTGTGGAATCAATTATTTTAAAAATATATAAATTATAACATATATCATAAAATATATAAATTATAAGTCTTACATCTCTGTCAATAGATTTATAATTTATACATTTTATGAATATAAATCATTTTATTCATTGTTAAATTTGAATGAGATATTCATGAGCCTTGAAACAACAAAACGTTTGTGGTGTCACGTTCTAGACAGTGAACATCTCTTTTTCTTTTCTTTATGCTTTGTATCACATTATTTGTCTATTCCAAATCTATAACTTGTGCTACATATTAAAATGAAAAGAAAAATCGAAGGCAAGAAGAAAAGGTTCTTGATTTATTGTGGGCCCATTTGAAGGCCTTTTTTAACTTATCGAAGCCCAACTTTTCCGAAGTCTAGAAACATACTTTTTCTTAGGCAAGCTAGAAACATACTTGTTTTGCATATCACAATTCGTAACTCTAAGATTATATGGTGTGTGGATTAATTTCCTTCTCTAATATACTAATATGGTTATCTCCTCGCGCGTTTATGTACAGCTATGAATGCCTTGTGGAAAGAAAAGAAAAATCTACCTATAACAAGCTCAAATTATTTAATTTAGCATGGATCACATCGACGAAACTAATGACAATTGAGGAAACATATGTAGACAATGATTTTAATTTTGTTAGGTGAATAGTTAAATTAGATTGGTTTCTCAATTAACAAATCGATTTGAATTTATTACAAGATCACATGGCTAAAGCCTATGTATGTTGGCTAATGCCTAAAAATTATAATCTTGTGTGTAGAAGGTCAACGAATATATTAAATAAAATGGTCTAACTATCCACTAAAAGGCTAAAAGAAAACCCAAAAAAAAAGAAAGAATATGCACGAATGCTGAAGAGCTCTTTGGCGCGTGGTATGACCACTAGGCTTGCTATCTCTAGCACTAATCCAATTTATTTATATGGGATACTATGAACTGGTGGGTCTTGTTGGATAAATCTGGATTACTGAACCCCGGAAAACAATATTAACGAATTTCTTTTTCTTTTTTTAACATGATCAAGTTTTCAAATTTAATTCAGTTCTAATTATCAATCCGCGGTATGGCAAAATAATTGGTTTTGCAATCTCACGGAATTTTAGTAATCACAGTAGTGTAATCGTGCTAATATTCAGTAATCACAGTAGTTTCAGATTTCCTTTTTAACGACAAATCTCATTTATTAAGAACCAAGCAAACACCAGACTCATTCCGAGGGGAAGCCAGTCCAGAACTGAATTACAAATGTGTGAAAAAAACAGATTTCGTGTTTTTATTCCTTATGCAAGAAAATCAGCACATACATTTTTACATCGAGAAATCAACGAATTCGAAAAAGAAAAAAAAAATGACTTTTAAAATAAGAAAACTCATCTAACTTAAAAGAAAACGCTAGGCAATTTTATTGATCCTCTATCATTTTCAACAGTTCTAAACAATCAGATTCAAATACTACCAAACGATATCTTTTTTTAGTGACACATCTTATAGCCCACGCCAAGAATTTTAATTCGGAATATTAAAGAGAAAGGCATCTCATAACCCATCATACCACCGACTTGCAGAAATTTAGTGACCAAAATAAATAAATAAAATTATCATTTCGAGGTTTTTGGCTTAAATAGCTTTTCCTTCATTTTAAATCGCATGTTTTGATTTGATGATTTTTTTAAAAAAATTGTTGGTGATGTTAGCATTTGGAGGCTCAACGATATCTTTTTTTTTTTTGTAAAATAATGCCATAGTTTTTAATTAAAAGCGTAGTCCTTGGTAATCTTTTTTAAAGAAATTATTTGGAAATTTAAGAAAAATTGTTTTAATCTAAATTTTACAATATAACTAACTAATGATTATATATAAAACTGTCAATTCGTAATAATTTGTCTATTTAACCTGTTTTGAACTGGACTAAAATATTATTCGGGTTAACCCGCAAAAACCTATAATCTTGAAAACATCACTTTAATATGCACCGTATGACTCTGGTTTTTGTGGTTAGTCCACAAACTCTTTAAAAATAAAAACTTGTGCCTAACTTTTTATAAAATTAGTAAAACATTTTTCAAATTTTGTTTTAATATATATTCAAATAAA
>PKMM01053882.1:150108-165365 GCA_002933915.1 Eutrema heterophyllum
TTTTTTTTTTATAAAAAAACCATATTTCAGTTTAGAATAAGGAAATCTTAATGAATGTTTCCAAGTTGCTAATTCACATGATCGCGCGACACATGTCAAGTCAAAGTTGGAAAATTTTAAAATTGATTAATAAAAAAACTTAAAAATTCTGAAAATTTAATGACCGATTCATAATCATAAAATGTAAAGTTACTAAAAATAAAATCAAAAAATAAATTTATCCTAAAAGGCAAAATTAATATAAAAAAAAAAAAAAACATTCTTTAGTTTGTCCATTTAGATAAAAGAACTTAATCATAAAAGGAAAAGAATTCTAATTTTTCACCTCTATATAAACCACAATTTGGTAATATGTCAATTACACAAAAAAAATTAAAAGTCCAATAATCGTATCCAACTTTATTTACTGCATCTCTTCACCAAATTTTGTTTTCAAGGTATATATTTATTTTATCGTAAACTTTGTTTCTAAATTTATGTATCAGATATTTTCACGGGTGATTTAATTTTGTTTTTCATGTTTTTCACGAGTTATAAAATATTAAATTACAAACCCGCATATACTTATCTGGTACTAAATGTTTGAAATTTTAAGTTTGTGATTTTCAAAACAGTTTTTGTTTTTCAAACCCACTTAATTATCTACTAGCCCAAAACCCACTTGTAAGATACATTTGCTCTCCTTATTGACTAAAAGGAACAAAGGAAAAACGTGAATCTTCTTTTTCGGATTTTTGTTTAGTACCTGAGCGAAAGCATACGGCATGGCGGGGTACATTCCGCGGCTTGTTTTCAATAAGAGACTGTTCTCTCGAGGTTGACAACTGGATGCACTGATTGCATTGGATAAATCTTGTCGCTTTCTCTTGTAGGTGAAAATTTCGAATTAGGCCGATAAAGAATTTTTGTTATCTGAAAACACAGAATCAAGATTTTTTATTATGAGGTTTGCTTTACGTTTTGCCTCCAAAGTCCCAGAACATTGTGCCAAACATGAGAACAATGCTGACTGCAAAGAGGAATCTCATGGCAATGTAAGGCAGAATTTTTTAGTAGGACCAATGTTGTTTCCATAAAGAAGTCATATATTGTGTCCAGAACGATTGCAAGTATTGTGGTGTTGGGAAATACAAATCTGTTGATCCCGGAGCTGGTTGGCTTAGCTCCTTGATAAGTTCCTTGTTTCTCCTACAAAAGAGAACGTTATACTGGTGACATTAGATTCTGCTGCGTCCATCTGTAAACTATGTACCTTCTTAACTGTGAATATACTTATTTATAAAGTTTTGAATTGTAAAGTTGAGCGAAATCGACTCATAAAGCAGCTTCTTGGGAAGTGGTTGAAACTTCAAGCATTTCTGAAAGTGAAATATAAAAAATTAAGCAGCCTTGTAGTTCAACGAAACTGAATTTAGGGAGGAGAGAAATATAAGTTCAATAATCATATATAGATTTGATATAGATTTGACTATTGGACTCAACATTTTGCTTATTCTGATCAGTTTTCACTATCTTTTGGTTATAGAAGAAGAAACAGACGCAATCAAGAGTTTTTTTAAGCTTTATTTATTTTACTTATGTTTTGTTTATATTCTGCTTAAGTTTTGCTTATTTTTGACACACAAAATTATTCTTCAAAATTTACTATAATTATAACATATCTATAAAATTATAATAAAAATGAGTTATCACTGAATCTTCTTATATAAAGAAGAATGTTTCAAAGTTAGTAACTCGCATGATCGCGACACGTGTTTAATAAATTTCCAATTAAATTTTGACATATGTTTAATAAATTTCCAATTATATTTTGACATGTGTTTAATAAATTTCCAATTATATCTTAACACATAATATTAACAATAAAAGTAAAATTTATAATCGATTCCTAATCCTAAAAGGTAAAAGAAAAAAAAATAGCAGTTATGTTTAGATTAAGGAAATTAAACAAAAACTATAAATAAAAACAAAAGTTAAAAAAAAATCATATTTAAGATTAGAATAAGGAAATTAAACAATAAATAACAATCATAAAAAGAAAAGGAATAAAAGCAAAAAAAAGAAAGAAAAACTATATTTCAGTTTAGAATAAGTAAATCTTCTTATTATATAAAACTGAATGTTTCAAAGTTGCTAATTCACCTGATCGCGACACGTGTCAAGTCAAAGTTGGAAAAATTTTAAATCGATTAATAAAAAACTTAAAAATTCAGATTCATAATCTTAAAAGATAAAGTTACTAAAAAAATTAAATTTATCCTTAAAAGAAAAATTAATATAAAAAAGGAAAAAAGTTTTTTCATTTAGATTAAAGAAATTAATCATAAAAAGAAAAGAATTCTAATTTCTCACATCTATATAAACCACAATTTGATAGTATGTCAATTACACACCAAAAAAATTAAAAGTTCAATAATAGTATCCAAAGCTATTTGATGCATCTCTTCACCAAATTTTTGTTTCAAGGTATATATTTATTTCATCGTAAATTTTGTTTCTAAATTTATGTATGGTATATTTTCACGGGTGATCTAATTTTCTTTTCCATTTTTGTCTTTAATTTTTTTTCACGGGTTATAAAATATTAAATTACATGCGGATACTTATCTAGTTCGTTATAAAACAAAACTTAACTTTTTAGAAATTATATTGGAGAATCGAAGCCTAGACTCATATCTCTTCGGTTAGTGCCTCTTAAGTTGTCTTCTTCTTCTATAGTTGGAATGTTGAAGTAAGTTAAACCGGTGTGATTGTTAATGGCATTGCTAGCGGGCTTTTGACCTTTTGTAGGTGTGGAAGAATTGGGAAGAAGAAAAAGTGCTAGAAACCATAGACACGGTGATCAGAAATTTTCTATCATAATCATCTGTAGTAACACCATCATCAACATCTATTTGACAAATTTTTTATTTTATTTTCCTTTTTCCTTTTTCCTTTTTCCTTTGAGAGGCAGGTTTAGGGTTTCTCTCTAAACTTTTCCTCTCCTCCCTTAGCCGCCGTCAAGCTTTCTCTTTCTTCCAGATCTCGCTCCCCGGTGTCCGGCGCTCCTCACCGGAGCCGCGGGAGGGCTTGTCTAGTTGTTTCGTTTGCCCCGGCTCTTCATCCCGTGGTTAGGCTTTGGTTCCAGAGCTGATTTGGTGGCGAGCCTTGTTTTCTCCGGCGAGGCTGCAGCGATTCAACGGTGGTTGAAGGCGGAAGCCCTTTGCAGAGCCGGACCTATTGAGGACTGGGTCTGGTGATGCCTCCTCAAGGGCCGACGCTGGAGGCTCTCGGCGGCTCCTCTTCTTGGTTATGTCTCAGATCCGCCGTCGTAGGTTTTGCGAGCCAGAGGGGAGACGCGAAGTGCTGAGGATTGTTGAGTAAGCTCGCTGCTCTTGAGGACGAGGGTGGTGGGTCTTGAAAGGAATTCTCGGAGGAGGAGGGTTAGGTTTGTTTGAACCGCCATGTTTGTTGAGTAAGCTCGCCGGTGGCGGGTCTTGAAAGGAATCTTGGCGGCGGCTGTTGATTGTTGAGTAAGCTCGCTGGGGACGGGTCGTGAAAGGAATCTCACCGGATCTTCTTCTCTTGCTCTCCAAATCCCGCTTCGAGTTCCCTCGGGTAAGCTTTGTCTTTGTTGTGGCGCTCCGGTGGTCTCTGCTTCTTTTCCAGGTGGTGGCGGTCTTGTTGGTGAGTATGGGCTCCGGTTCGGTGAAGGATCGGATTCTCATACGTGGAGGCGGTGGCGGCGGCTTCAGTGATCGCATCTTCCTGCGATTAGGGTTTCGGTTTTTCCGGTTAAGCCTTTCGGTTCTGTGTTATCCTCCTAACCGGGCCTATTAGGGGTTTTCTGTTTGGGCTTGTTGTTTTATTTTCCCCCTTCCGGGCTTGTAGTTTTATTTTAATGTCTGCATTTCAAATTTGTAATTTTGATAAACCCCAAAAATTAAATATGAAAGCCCTTTATCAAAAAAAAAAAAAAAAATTTCCATTTGTATTAGGAATTCAGGAAATCTGCTCCCTTCTTGGCCCCAAGTAAAACGATCAGGTCCTCTAGAGACATGGGGAGGCTGAGAAGCCATAACAGAACTCCTAAGAGCAGCAAGGAGGGGATTTCTGATTCTGTGGAAAGGCATTTTCCATCCATGAGAGTCTGCAGCATCAACAACCAAAGCTTGCTCATTGATTCCCATTCTTTGAGGACCATCATGTCCAACAAAATCAATAAGCGGTCCAAGAGCGTTCCAGTTGTCATACCAGAAGCTAGCAGAGAGACCATCACCAACATCACACCCCATCAAGGTTTTTGCTAGAGGTCTGAGAGACAAGATGAAGTTCCAAATCCATGAAGCACCATTAACCGCTGAGACAGACCAGAAAGACTTTCTCTTGAGATAGTGTTCTTTANCCTTTAAAACCATCTTTGAATTACACGTTATTATTTGATATTTTAATTTAAACACCGTTTTTCCAAGGGATTCAAGTTTTTAGATAAATAAATAGATTTTTGAAAACAAAAAAAAAAATTCAAAAAACTTTTCTCATAACTACAACCATATACCGTCTAAATATATTATCTCCATTAGGTATGGTAAGAGATGCAACAACTTGTTACAAAGATCCATAATTAACTAAAAAGATATTTTGCGATGTATGGTAGCAATGATTGAGTATGAAACCAGGTGATCCAAATATGTGGATGTAAATTAAAGCAAATATATAACCTAATCAGGAAATGATAGTATACATAAGTGGTAACAAAGACTAATAAATAGCCGACCCATTAACTTCTGGGAATTACCACTAACTACGACAAATTGATCCTTAACTTCTTTGCAACTATAATAATTTATGTAGCTATAATAATTGATGTTTAAAGATTCTATACACAAATTAAGAAATCACATAAAATTATAATTTTTTTTTGTTTTTTTCTAAATTAAAATTTCATTTATTGTCTAATTAAACACAATTCAACGTATGATAAAAAGATTGCAGAATATAAATGGTCAAAAATAAATATAAAGACTTTAATTTTGTATTAAAAATATAAAACATCAATTAAAATGAAATAATTTTTTTTTTTTAAACATCACTATTATAGACAAGAGGGATACTATTGTACTGATTAATTTGGGCTTCAATGAAATACGATGGTCGACATAAAAATACTGATTAAAAAATTAATGGGGTAGCACTATCATCTTCTCCACTTCACTAAAAAGTCAAAAATCAAAACCCACCTTGTCCAGGTTGTATTCCATTAAAACAAAAGTTTCAATATTTTTATTGCTAACAAGATTTGATACTCTGTCTCTTTTACCTAGTTCATCTATATATGGGATTAATTACGCAATGAAGGTTTACCCGCGTTTTACACCTCAAAAAGAAATTTTGAACCAACGAACTTTTGGTTAATTTCGTTTACGGATAATAATCTCAATTTTAATTATTATTTTTAGGGGAAGAAAAAAAACAGACTGATCGTTTCCTTTTTTTTTTTTTTTTTTTTTTTTTTTTTTTTTTCACATTTTCGTTTGTTTCTCTGACTTGTCGTCTTCTTCCTCTCAAACTCCATTGACGGACAACCCTCCAAAGACGCAATGTGGGTTTAATCCATGGAATAGTTTAATCTCTGGGTTTTTTTTGTTGTGTTGAGACATTGTGTAAAGGAATAAGATTTACACCAATGGAGAACATAGCCGCGCAGCTAAAACGCGGGATTTCAAGGCAATTTTCAACTGGGTCGATGCGTCGAACATTGAGCCGACAGTTCACGCGTCAGTCTTCGCTCGACCCTCGTCGGACCAACATGAGGTTCAGCTTCGGCCGTCAGTCTTCCCTCGATCCGATCCGGAGGAGCCCCGATTCTAGGAGCGACGACGAGCCGCATATGTCGGTGCCGGAGAATCTCGATTCCACGATGCAGCTTCTCTTTATGGCTAGCAAAGGCGACGTCAGAGGAGTCGAAGAGCTTCTTGATGAAGGAATCGATGTCAATAGCATCGATCTCGATGGCCGTACGGCGCTTCACATCGCCGCCTGCGAGGGGCATTTAGGCGTCGTTAAGGCTCTTCTCAGCCGTAGAGCTAACATCGATGCTCGTGATCGATGGGGAAGTACGGTCTGTCTTCTTCTTCCATTAACCTTAGCATTCTGTTTTTAAAATTTTCGATTGTGTTGATTATCTGGATTAGGATTGGTTAAAGGTGATATTTTTATCTTTGTTTTTGATGTTTTCTGGTAAAATTAGGCGGCTGCTGATGCCAAGTATTATGGGAATTCAGATGTGTACAATCTCTTGAAGGCTCGGGGAGCTAAAGCTCCGGTACTTTACTATTGAGATTCCTTTGATTTTCTTTTGTTTCTTGAAATTGGAGACGTTTGGTCTTTTTTTTGTTCATGTGTTGTATTATGAAAGGCTTTCATTATCTTCACACTTTTTAGAAAACCAGGAAGACGCCGATGACTGTGGCGAACCCACGAGAAGTTCCTGAGTATGAGCTTAATCCACTTGAGGTTCAAGTCCGGAAATCTGATGGCATCTCAAAGGCATGCTCTTTTGTTATCTTAAGACACATTTGATCATGTAACTTTGGGAACATTATCGTTCTTAGATCAATTTAATTTATTTGAATCAATCGTGTTTGATTGTTTGCAGGGGGCATATCAAGTAGCTAAATGGAATGGCACGCGAGTTTCCGTAAAGATACTTGACAGAGATAGCTACTCTGACCCTGAACGCATGTATGCATTTACTTCTTGGGTCTTTTTCTATGTGTTACACTTGAGTGAGCTTAAAATAATAGGCAATTCTACAACAGATACATCAGTTTTTGAATTTTGTTTCCTAAGGGATGATTTGGTTTAGCATGAAGAAACTAATTCTGCTTTGTCTTTCTGGTTTTTAATTTGATCAGAAACGCATTTAAACATGAGTTGACGTTGCTAGAAAAAGTCCGGCATCCAAATGTTGTTCAATTTGTTGGAGCTGTCACTCAAAATATACCAATGATGATTGTAGTAGAGTATAATCCAAAAGTAAGCATGTTTTACTTCTCTTCTCCCTTTTGATTATACCCTATTTCATCAATCATCTCAATGTCTTTTCGTGTGTTACCGTGTTGATTCTGTTGCAGGGAGATTTAGGTGTATATCTCCAAAAGAAAGGACGTCTTTCTCCTTCCAAGGCACTTAGATTTGCTCTTGATATTGCCAGGTATGTTAACTTCTAATGTATTGCTTCTAAGGTTCTTGTAATTACTAGGTACCTCACCGGATGCTTTTTTTTTGGTTTTGCTGGTGTCTCAGGGGCATGAATTACCTCCATGAGTGTAAACCAGATCCGATCATTCACTGTGATCTAAGGCCAAAGTAAGATAACCAGAAGCAAATGTCGATTAGATATGTTTAAGACATGTGGTTCATACTCATTGAGGTGTTTCTTCTTCGTTTAATATTTTGAAATTTTTCGTAAGGTGCCAGAAATATTTTGCTGGATAGAGGAGGGCACTTGAAGATCTCGGGATTCGGTTTGATAAGATTGTCAAAAATTTCACCAGACAATGCGAAAGTAGCAAACCACAAAGCACATATAGATCTCTCAAGTAAGGAGAATGCTTCATTCAGATGCTAGAAAAATGTATTTTCTTTTGCAAGATTTATGATCCTCAGCAAAATGATTTCTTGATTGCAGATTACTACATAGCACCAGAGGTTTATAAAGACGAAATATTTGACAGAAGGGTTGATGCACACTCATTTGGTGTCATTTTATACGAGGTACATTTCCTCAGTCTTGCTCGGTTTTTTCTTGTGTCTTGTGTTTCTTTAATCTGTATGTGTGTGTGGTCAGATAACAGAGGGAGTACCGGTTTTTCATCCCAGACCACCCGAAGAAGTTGCGAAGATGATATGCTTAGAAGGAAAAAGACCCGTTTTTAAAACTAAGTCAAAAAGTTACCCTCCGGATATGAAAGAGTAAGCTCAAAAACTATTTTGGACCAAGAATTATTCATGGCCTATGCACGTAGAAGAAGTGCCACTTCTTGAATCTGTTGTATCGCTTAATGTGCAGGTTGATTGAGGAGTGTTGGCATCCAGAAGTCGGTATTAGGCCGACATTTTCTGAGATTATTATTCGACTTGACAAAATAGTAGCTAATTGCTCTAAGCAAGGATGGTGGAAAGATACGTTTAAGTTCCCTTGGTAGGGTTTCATCTTCAGATAGAATCTAAAGTTAAAACAGAGATGAAAGATTGTGGCTTTTAATGGGGTTTTTTCGCAGGAAATGAGGGGAAGGAACAGGGAATCAACTATGTAGCCAACGAAAAAGAAGAAGGGGAAACAAGAACATAGTGAGACTTGTGAGCAAAAATCCGATTTACAGGAATTTTTCCTAGAAAGATGAAATATCAATCAAAATCATTCGCCATGTTTTCTATGTGTGTAGAACAAAAGACAGTACAGGATCTCCTTTTCTTAAGGTTTAATCCGTAAGTTTGTATAGTTTGTATAATAAACAAACAAAAAAAAAACTGCAGCTCGTTGCCAAATACAAAAAAAGAAAAGAAAATCGTTTAGGCCACGATTGTTTCTTGACTTTTTCGTTTGTGTTTCCATGTTATAGTATTTGCGTTTGTGTTTCCATGTAAATGGAAATCGTAGCGTAAGTTTACTTTTTGATGCACAAGCAAAAAATTCAAAATAATGATTGGATTGTTTACGGTTCAAAGATTTGAAGACGTAAGTATTTGTGAACATTCAAGACAGTATTGCAAAAAAAAAAAAATTCTCATTTGCTCTTATTAGAAAAATTGGGAAGTAAACCAGAAGATGAACATACAACAGAAGAAGAATCAACTAAAAATATTATTTTTGAGAGAAGAAGACTGATCCATCAGGACATTACAAGCAGAGAGACCTTTGCTACCTCATCATGTGAGTAACTTATATGATTTGAATCTTCGATACAAATGTGTTAATGTTGATCTCTGTAGAGCCTCCTTCACTGAGTGACTTCACAGCCCAGTCTCTCCATTTCTTTGCGTTCTTCTTCATCTCATTACTCTTCTCTCCTTCCATCACTTCCTTAATGCTAGACTCAATCTCCTCTCTCTTCGCAATCCCACTCTCTTTCTCTGCCTTCACACGAACTCCAACCTTCCACACATCTTGTATGTACTTTGCATTCATCGGTTGATCGGTCCATTGAGGCATAGCCACCATGGGAACCCCTAAAGTCAAACCCTCCATGGTTGAGTTCCAGCCACAATGAGTCATGAAACAACCAATTGCTTTGTTTGACAGAACTTGAAGCTGAGGACTCCACTTCAAGACCAAGCTCTTTTCTTTATCCACTGTTTCAAGAAACCCTGATGGGAGCTTTGACTCCTCTGAAGCTCTGACCACCCACAGGTAGCTGAAGTTGCTTATCCCAGAAGCAATCTCTTCCATCTGTACACTGCTCAGCTGAGCCATGCTCCCAAAAGCGATATATACCACCGACCCTTGTGGCTTCCTGTCTAGCCATTCAGTGCATAAGGCAGCCTCTTTCGAGTCGAAGAGGTTAAGATCATAGTCTGTGTCTGATTTGATTTGTTGATCTAAGTACATTGATGGAACAGTCGGACCAATTGTCAACACGGGACAAGCTTTCGAAAACAACAGCTCCTCCTATAAAAAACAGAAAAGAAAAAAAGACACAGTAGTTAAGGGAAAAAAAATAGTAACTTGGGCAGTAAAATCAGAATAACTAGGAAAGAAACAGGCTAGCTAGGAAAAAAAGAACAGAGTAACAAGGACAAAAAAACAGAGTAGATAGGGCAACAAAACAGGGAAATTAAGTCAAATAAGAGAAATTAAGACAAAGACAGATTAATTAGGACATGAATAAGGGAAAAAGAGTTATTGCAACATAAATTAGCAAAACATAGCAATTAGGACATTAATTAGGGAAAAACAGAGTAGCTAGGGAGGAAAACAGGGTGGCTAGGGAAAAAGAACAGAGTGACTAGGACACATAACTGAGTAATTAGGGCAAAGCAGAGTAATAAGAAGAAAAAAAAGCAGTGTAACTATGACATGAAGTAGTGAAACACAGAGTAATTATGACATGAAACAGGGTAAAAATACAGAGTAATTTGGACTTGAATGAGGGAAAGTAAACAGAGTAATTAGGAAATGAACTAACATGAAGGTCGAGCTCCCGGAAGGAATTAACGAGTACGAAATCAGCTTTGTCGAAGTTGGTGAACTGTTGAAGCACCATCTCAAAATAAGCAAGATGGGATCCAGTAGGAGTGACGAAAGTAGGCAAATGTTGGAGCTCAAGAAAAGGTAAATCCTCGATGGGAAGTTTCAAGCTTCCATGGTTTTTGTAAGCAAGATAATTGATGTAGTTGACGGCGCAAGACTGCGTGAAGAAAGGAGCCGCAGCTAAACCAAACTCTCTTGCAAGGTCAAGCGCCCAAGGCATGAAAGAATCGTAGACAATACAAGTGATGGGGTCATCACCAGTCTGATGCTTGCGGATGACGTCAGCAACGGTTTTGGAGCCGAAGGTTTTGAAGTTTTGGAGGTATTCAGGGACGGAGGCGGCTGATGAGAAGCCACCTTGGTCGTAGCCGTCAGAGATTGTGGCTACTGAGACGGGACTAGATGGGTCGAGGTGGATTGTGTTGAAGATGAAAGTGGTGAGAGTGTGAGTGGTTTTGAAACCTTTGGAGTGAAGTCGTTTGCAGAATTGGCGAATCGGCGTGATGTGTCCTTGGCTTGGGAATGGCACTGCTAACACATGCCCTCTCTTCTTCTCCATCGTTCTCTCTTTTTCTTTCTCTCTTGCTTACAACAAAATGAATAAAGAGATATTGTAAATATTATGTTGATAGGCTTGTGAGGTTGTTGCTAGAGAAGACAACAGCTTGTGATCAGAGCAAGAAGACAAACCCGATGTGCGTTTCTTTCATAAGAAAAGAAAACGTATTAACGGTCTTAGAAACTCAAGAAGGGTCTTGTTTTGAAAGCTTGTTTTAATGTTATATTTGGGAACTAAGAAGATGGAGCGTAAGAGTCACACGGAAATGTAGGAAGTAATCAAGTGAGAAGATAGATTCTCTACGGTTCTATAGTTTACAAGAACATCTCGACAAAAATATTTATTATAATTTGTTTTTGTATTAAATCAATTCTACACAATTTTAAATTAAAATAATATTAATTTGAAACGATGTGGTCCAAAGTAAAATTTATTAATTTAAGTGATGTACATGTTAAACCTAACAAAGAAAAAAAATTTGACTTTTCCATTATCATGTTTTAAGTATTTGCTTATACATAATAAATTAAGAATAACAACAAATACCTCAGCCATCTCAGCTGCCACAACCATGTCAACCGCCGCAATCATCTCCGCCGCTGCAACTGTCTCGGCCTCCATTATGTCGCCAATTGGACTTGAGCGGCTTGGAGGATGATAATTGGGACTTAAATTCGTTCCCTATTCTACATTTTTCTTTCTATCATCGGCTTACTAATCTTAACTCTTAGGTGCATGAACATATGGTTTTGTTTGTATGTGCTAAACACATATCTTTTGGTTTATTTGTATTTGCTAAATAATGATCATAACTATGATGTTTAATATTAATGTTATTAATTAATTTATGATTTATAATTAGGGTAATTCTCAAAAATATCACTAAAATAAATTTTCATTCCAAACATACCATCGCTAGCTTTCTCTTCCAAAACTATCACAAACATTAATTTTTTCCACAAATATCACAAAACTAAAATTAAACTTTTAACCCTCAAAACTAAATCATAAACCCTCAAAAATAAACCCTAAACTCTAAATACTAAACCCTAAATATCTAAACAAAATTAAATATTTTATTGTTTTGCTAAATAAAAATAGCTACTGAACGACGGTGGCTGAACCAGTGACTTGGTGGCCATTGGTGACCAAACATTTAGTGACTATTCTGGTAGCCAAGAACCACCAATAATTTGGTGGCTAATCGGTGGCCGAAATAAGAAAGCTACTAGCTATTATTTCGGTTGCTAAATCCGTGGCTATATTAGATACGCCCATTTGGTGGATAGTTCAGTTGCCATCAGTCACTGAACTTATGGTGGGGAAACAGTGGCCGTGTTTAGTCGGCCACCATTTTTCAGTTACCAAATCCGTGGTCATATACCCACCGATAAAACGGTGACTTAATCAGTCGCTAATTACCACCAAGAACTTGGTTGCCAAAACAGTGGCTATTTAGCCATCAATGTGTTTGTGACCTGATAGCCAGTCAGCCACCAATTTATATTTAGCTACCAACGATCTGCAACTCAATTTTTTTTATGGTTAACGGTGCTATTTTCAATTTAGCTCATTTGCAGTTTTCTTGTAGTGGGTCATAAAGGGTTCAGAAATAGGTGTAATTATTTGCATGCAAGTAAAGATATCACGGTTTAATATGAAACCAACTGAAAAGAATCTCATCATTTAATCATTCGAAAAAGGAATATTTCTGTAAATATAAACATCCATAGTTTTTTCTGTTGGTTAAGAAGAAACATCCATAAATGTTTATGGAATCGATGGAAACAGTGAGTAAGGAGCTGAAGGAAATTTTGGCGGAAGTGAAGCAGAGATTCCAACCGTTGATTCATGGACCTGCGACGGGAACAGTGGGACCAATTGTGAACACTGGACAAACTTTCTACAACAACTCCTTCTCAACAAAAACAGAGTAATTAAGACAAAAACAGAATAATTAGGACAAAAAAATAGAGTAATTAGGACATGAAGGCATGGTTAGGGAAGTTGTAACAAAGAGACTAAGAGAGAGAGAGAGATATCACCAAATTACGAATAGAAATAGCTTAATCAATGTCTTCCAAAGAGACAAAAATACCAAAACAATCAGTAATTAATTAGTTAAAATCTAACTTTGGCTTTGATTAGGAATAAGAAATGCAACATTCCCAAGAATTGGTGATTCAAGAGTAACTTGTTCGGGTGGACAAAAACTTAACGAAATGTTTTGCTATCTTCTTAGAATCTGTTTGCAACAGAGGGTAGGATTATGGTGGAAAACATTGTAAGATTGGGAAGCAACCAGGAAGATGAATCAACTTAAAGATAACACTGAATGAAAGACTAATCCAACATTTTATCAAGAAAAAAAGAAAAAAAAAGACTGACCCAACAAGATACTATAAAAGAGATCTTTGCTACTTCATGTGTAAAGTTATTTTCTCTGAACCTTTGATATAAATGTGTCAATATTAATATCTGTAGAGCCTCCTTCACTAAGTGACTTGACAGCCAAGTCTCTCCATTTTTTCGCGTTCTTCTTCATCTCTTTACTCTTCTCTCCTTCCATCACTTCCTTTATACTAAAGTCAATCTCCTCTCTCTTGACAATTCCACTCTCCTTGTCTGTCTTCACACGAACTCCAGCCTTCCACACATCTTGTATGTACTTTGCGTTCATCGGTTGATCGGTCCATTGAGGCATAGCCACCATGGGAACCCCAAAGGTCAAAGCCTCCATGGTTGAGTTCCAGCCACAGTGAGTCAAGAAACAACCGATGGCTTTGTTTGATAGAACTTCAAGCTGAGGGCTCCATTTCAAGACCAAGCTCTTGTCTTTATCCACTGTCTCAAGAAACCCTGATGGCAGATTTGCCTCCTCTGAAGCTCTGACAACCCACATGAAGCTGAAGTTGCTTACTGCTGAAGCAAGCTCTTCCATCTGCATATTATTCAGCTGAGCCATGCTCCCGAATGCTACATACACCACCGACCCTTGTGGCCTTGTGTCGAGCCAGCTAGTGCAGAAGGCAGCATCTTTCGAATCAAAGAGAGTCAGATCGTAGTCTGTGTCCGATTTGATCCGTTGGTCCAAGTACATTGATGGAACACTCGGACCAATTGTCAACACAGGACAAAATTTTGAAAACAACTCCTTCTCCTGTAACGCAAAACAGAGTAATTAGGACATGAACAAGAAAAAGACATGATTGAGGAAGTTGTAAGAGAGAGATAGAGAGATACATGAAGCTCCAGATCTTGGAAGGTATTAACGAGTACGAAATCAGATTTCTCGAAGTTTATAAACTGTTGGAGCACCATCTCAAAGTAAGCAGGGTAAGATCCAGAAACAGAGAAGAAAGAAGGCAAATCTTGGAGCTCAAGAAAAGGCAAGTCTTCAATGGGAAGATTCAAGCTTCCATTGTTTATGTAGGAAAGATAATAAACGTAGTTAACAGCACAAGACTGCGTAAAGAAAGGAGCCGCGGCTAAACCAAACTCTCTGGCAACGTCGAGTGCCCAAGGCATGAAAGCATCATAGACGATACACGTGATGGGGTTATCACTAGTCTGGTGTTTGCGGATGATGTCTGCAATGGTTTTGGAACCGAAGGTTTTGAAGTTTTGGAGGTAGTCGTGGATGGAGCCAGATGAGTCAAAGCCGTGGAGGTCGTAGCCATCAGAGATGGTGGCTATGGAGATTGGTCCAGATGGGTCAGGTTTGATGGAGTTGAAGATGAAAGTGGTGAGAGTCAGAGTGGTTTTGAGACCTTTGGAGTGAAGTCGTTTGCAGAATTGGCGGATTGGTGTGATGTGTCCTTGGGTTGGATATGGCACTGCCAATACATGTCCTCTCTTCTTCGCCATCTCGTTCTTTCTCTCTCAAAATGTTTTGCTTTAACCAAAATGAATATGCCTTAGGAGATAAAGCGAATATATGTAGACAGGTTTGTCAGGTTCTTGCTTAAGATAAGAGCGTTGTGAACATGTGATCAGAACAAGAGATAGTTTTGTTTTTTTTCTCTTTTTTTTTTTATAGAAAAAAAAGAGAATCATTTTTGCTTTTCGTTCACCAATAAATGAAATGTGTGAATAAAAAGATTAACTTCTGTATTTGCTTTCCTGTTCAGTGTATCTAATATATTAAAACAGAGATATTTTTTGTGTCCGAACAGGAAAAAATGCATATAAATATATTTATATCATGAATAACTACTATTTCTTTCTTTTTATTCTGGTTGCCAAACAGATATTTTTATGCAATATTAATTAAAAATATATATTTATAATTTAATTTAATTCCGAAAATATCTTTAAGAAATAATTACAATATTATATTTTAGTTTAAGTTTAAAATATCTTTAAGAAAATACTTTCATTTATTTGTTTTAAAAAAAATTATGTAAATTAATAATATATATTATTAATCCGATTGCCTTTTATTAAATGAGAAATTAATTTTTC